>CM055127.1:160768599-160842765 GCA_029206835.1 Rana muscosa | reverse complement strand
TGTGTGTATACAGCGTGGAGGTGGGGGGGGGGGGGAGTGTGTATACAGCGTGGAGGTGGGGGGGGGGGAGTGTGTATACAGCGTGGAGGTGGGGGGGGGGGGAGTGTGTATACAGCGTGGAGGTGGGGGGGGGGGAGTGTGTATACAGCGTGGAGGTGGGGGGGGGGGGGAGTGTGTATACAGCGTGGAGGGGGGGGGGGGGGGAGTGTGTATACAGCGTGGAGGTGGGGGGGGGGGGGAGTGTGTATACAGCGTGGAGGTGGGGGGGGGGGAGTGTGTATACAGCGTGGAGGTGGGGGGGGGGGAGTGTGTATACAGTGTGGAGGTGGGGGGGGGGAGTGTGTATACAGTGTGGAGGGGGGGGGGAGTGTGTATACAGCGTGGAGGGGGGGGGGGGGAGAGTGTGTATACAGCGTGGAGTGGGGGGGGGGGGGGGGGAGTGTGTATACAGCGTGGAGGTGGGGGGGGAGTGTGTATACAGCGTGGAGGGGGGGGGGGGGAGTGTGTATACAGCGTGGAGGGGGGGGGGGGGGAGTGTGTATACAGCATGGGGGGTGTATAATATACAGCGTGGAGGGGGGGGGGTGTATACAGCGTGGAGGGGGGGGTGTGTATACAGCATGGGGGGTGTATAATATACAGCGTGGAGGGGGGGGGGTGTATACAGCGTGGAGGGGGGGGGGGTGTATACAGCGTGGAGGGGGGGGGGGTTATACAGCGTGGAGGGGGGGGGGGTGTATACAGCGTGGAGGGGGGGGGTGTATACAGCGTGGAGGGGGGGGGGTGTATACAGCGTGGAGGGGGGGGTGTATACAGCGTGGAGGGGGGGGTGTATACAGCGTGGAGGGGGGGGGGTGTATACAGCGTGGAGGAGGGGGGTGTATACAGCGTGGAGGGGGGGGGGTGTATACAGCGTGGAGGGGGGGGTGTATACAGCGTGGAGGGGGGGTGTATACAGCGTGGAGGAGGGGGGGTTGTATACAGCGTGGAGGAGGGGGGGTGGTGTATACAGCGTGGAGGAGGGGGGGTGGTGTATACAGCGTGGAGGGGGGGTGTATACAGCGTGGAGGGGGGGGTGTATACAGCGTGGAGGGGGGGTGTATACAGCGTGGGAGGGGGGGGGGTGTATACAGCGTGGAGGGGGGGGGGGGTGTATACAGCGTGGAGGGGGGGTGTATACAGCGTGGAGGGGGGGGGGGTGTATACAGCGTGGAGGGGGGGGGGGGTGTATACAGCGTGGGAGGGGGGGGGGGGGTGTATACAGCGTGGAGGGGGGGGGGGTGTATACAGCGTGGAGGGGGGGGGGTGTATACAGCGTGGAGGGGGGGGG
This sequence comes from Rana muscosa, assembly GCA_029206835.1. Lineage (NCBI taxonomy): Eukaryota > Metazoa > Chordata > Amphibia > Anura > Ranidae > Rana > Rana muscosa. The sequence continues at coordinate 160,841,435 of CM055127.1, read as the reverse complement.
TGTATACAGCGTGGAGGGGGGGGGTGTATACAGCGTGGAGGGGGGGGGTGTATACAGCGTGGAGGGGGGGTGTATACAGCGTGGAGGGGGGGGGTGTATACAGCGTGGAGGGGGGGGGTGTATACAGCGTGGAGGGGGGGGGTGTATACAGCGTGGAGGGGGGGTGTATACAGCGTGGAGGGGGGGGTGTGTATACAGCGTGGAGGGGGGGGTGTGTATACAGCGTGGAGGGGGGGGGTGTGTATACAGCGTGGAGGGGGGGGGGTGGTGTATACAGCGTGGAGGGGGGGGGGGTGGTGTATACAGCGTGGAGGGGGGGGGGGGTGTATACAGCGTGGAGGGGGGGGTGTGTATACAGCGTGGAGGGGGGGGTGTGTATACAGCGTGGAGGGGGGGGTGTGTATACAGCGTGGAGGGGGGGTGTGTATACAGCGTGGAGGGGGGGGGTTGTGTATACAGCGTGGAGGGGGGGGGTGTGTATACAGCGTGGAGGGGGGGGGTGTGTATACAGCGTGGAGGGGGGGGTGTGTATACAGCGTGGAGGGGGGGGTGTGTATACAGCGTGGAGGGGGGGGGTGTGTATACAGCGTGGAGGGGGGGGGTGTGTATACAGCGTGGAGGGGGGGGGGGTGTATACAGCGTGGAGGGGGGGGGGGGTGTATACAGCGTGGAGGGGGGGGGGTGTATACAGCGTGGAGGGGGGGGTGTATACAGCGTGGAGGGGGGGGGTGTATACAGCGTGGAGGGGGGGGGTGTATACAGCGTGGAGGGGGGGGGTGTGTATACAGCGTGGAGGGGGGGTGTGTATACAGCGTGGAGGGGGGGGGTGTGTATACAGCGTGGAGGGGGGGTGTGTATACAGCGTGGAGGGGGGGGTGTGTATACAGCGTGGAGGGGGGGTGTGTATACAGCGTGGAGGGGGGGTGTATGATATACAGCGTGGAGGGGGGGGGTGTATACAGCGTGGAGGGGGGGGGTGTATACAGCGTGGAGGGGGGGGTGTATACAGCGTGGAGGGGGGGTGTATACAGCGTGGAGGGGGGGGGTGTATACAGCGTGGAGGGGGGGGTGTATACAGCGTGGAGGGGGGGTGTATACAGCGTGGAGGGGGGGTGTATACAGCGTGGAGGGGGGGTGTATACAGCGTGGAGGGGGGTGTATACAGCGTGGAGGGGGGGGGGTGTATACAGCGTGGAGGAGGGGGGGGGTGTATACAGCGTGGAGGAGGGGGGGGTGTATACAGCGTGGAGGGGGGGGTGTGTGTGTATACAGCGTGGAGGGGGGGTGTATACAGCGTGGAGGGGGGGGTGGAGTGTGTATACAGCGTGGAGGGGGGGGGTGGAGTGTGTATACAGCGTGGAGGGGGGGGGTGTATACAGCGTGGAGGGGGGGGGTGTATACAGCGTGGAGGGGGGGGGTGTATACAGCGTGGAGGGGGGGGGTGTATACAGCGTGGAGGGGGGGGGTGTATACAGCGTGGAGGGGGGGGGGGTGTATACAGCGTGGAGGGGGGGGGGGTGTATACAGCGTGGAGGGGGGGGGGTGTATACAGCGTGGAGGGGGGGGGGGTGTATACAGCGTGGAGGGGGGGGGTGTATACAGCGTGGAGGGGGGGGGGTGTATACAGCGTGGAGGGGGGGGGGTGTATACAGCGTGGAGGGGGGGGGGGTGTATACAGCGTGGAGGGGGGGGGGTGTATACAGCGTGGAGGGGGGGGGTGTATACAGCGTGGAGGGGGGGGTGTATACAGCGTGGAGGGGGGGGTGTATACAGCGTGGAGGGGGGGTGTATACAGCGTGGAGGGGGGGTGTATACAGCGTGGAGGGGGGGGTGTATACAGCGTGGAGGGGGGGTGTATACAGCGTGGAGGGGGGGGTGTATACAGCGTGGAGGGGGGGGTGTATACAGCGTGGAGGGGGGTGGTATACAGCATGGAGGGGGGGGTGTATACAGCGTGGAGGGGGGGGTGTATACAGCGTGGAGGAGGGGGGGGTGTATACAGCGTGGAGGGGGGGGTGTATACAGCGTGGAGGGGGGGGGTGTATACAGCGTGGAGGGGGGTGTATACAGCATGGAGGGGGGGGTGTATACAGCGTGGAGGAGGGGGGGGTGTATACAGCGTGGAGGGGGGGGTGTATACAGCGTGGAGGAGGGGGGGTGTATACAGCGTGGAGGAGGGGGGGTGTATACAGCGTGGAGGAGGGGGGGTGTATACAGCGTGGAGGAGGGGGGGTGTATACAGCGTGGAGGGGGGGGGGTGTATACAGCGTGGAGGGGGGGGTGTATACAGCGTGGAGGGGGGGGGTGTATACAGCGTGGAGGGGGGTGTATACAGCATGGAGGGGGGGGTGTATACAGCGTGGAGGGGGGGGTGTATACAGCGTGGAGGGGGGGGTGTATACAGCGTGGAGGAGGGGGGGTGTATACAGCGTGGAGGAGGGGGGGTGTATACAGCGTGGAGGAGGGGGGGTGTATACAGCGTGGAGGAGGGGGGGTGTATACAGCGTGGAGGAGGGGGGGTGGTGTATACAGCGTGGAGGGGGGGTGTATACAGCGTGGAGGGGGGGGTGTATACAGCGTGGAGGGGGGGTGTATACAGCGTGGAGGGGGGGGTGTATACAGCGTGGAGGGGGGGGTGTATACAGCGTGGAGGGGGGGGGTGTATACAGCGTGGAGGGGGGGGGTGTATACAGCGTGGAGGGGGGGGGTGTATACAGCGTGGAGGGGGGGGGTGTATACAGCGTGGAGGGGGGGGTGTATACAGCGTGGAGGGGGGGGTGTATACAGCGTGGAGGGGGGGGTGTATACAGCGTGGAGGGGGGGGGTGTATACAGCGTGGAGGGGGGGGGGGTGTATACAGCGTGGAGGGGGGGGTGTATACAGCGTGGAGGGGGGTGTGTATACAGCGTGGAGGGGGGGGGGGTGTGTATACAGCGTGGAGGGGGGGGGTGTGTATACAGCGTGGAGGGGGGGGGGGTGTATACAGCGTGGAGGGGGGGGGTGTATACAGCGTGGAGGGGGGGGGTGTGTATACAGCGTGGAGGGGGGGGTGTGTATACAGCGTGGAGGGGGGGGTGTGTATACAGCGTGGGGGGGGGTGTGTATACAGCGTGGAGGGGGGGGGTGTGTATACAGCGTGGAGGGGGGGGTGTGTATACAGCATGGAGGGGGGGGGTGTGTATACAGCGTGGAGGGGGGGGGTGTGTATACAGCGTGGAGGGGGGGGGTGTGTATACAGCGTGGAGGGGGGGGGTGTGTATACAGCGTGGAGGGGGGGGGTGTATACAGCGTGGAGGGGGGGGGGGTGTATACAGCGTGGAGGGGGGGGGGGGTGTATACAGCGTGGAGGGGGGGGGGGTGTGTATACAGCGTGGAGGGGGGGTGTGTATACAGCGTGGAGGGGGGGTGTGTATACAGCGTGGAGGGGGGGGGGTGTATACAGCGTGGAGGTGGGGGGGGTGTATACAGCGTGGAGGGGGGGGGGTGTATACAGCGTGGAGGGGGGGTGTATACAGCGTGGAGGGGGGTGTATACAGCGTGGAGGGGGGGTGTATACAGCGTGGAGGGGGGGGTGTATACAGCGTGGAGGGGGGGGTGTATACAGCGTGGAGGGGGGGTGTATACAGCGTGGAGGGGGGGGGTGTATACAGCGTGGAGGAGGGGGGGGGTGTATACAGCGTGGAGGGGGGGGGTGTATACAGCGTGGAGGGGGGGGGTGTATACAGCGTGGAGGGGGGTGGAGTGTGTATACAGCGTGGAGGGGGGGTGGAGTGTGTATACAGCGTGGAGGGGGGGTGGAGTGTGTATACAGCGTGGAGGGGGGGGGTGGAGTGTGAATACAGCGTGGAGGGGGGGGGGGTGTATACAGCGTGGAGGGGGGGGTGGTGTATACAGCGTGGAGGGGGGTGTATACAGCGTGGAGGGGGGGGTGTATACAGCGTGGAGGGGGGGGTGTATACAGCGTGGAGGGGGGGGTGTATACAGCGTGGAGGGGGGGGGGTGTATACAGCGTGGAGGGGGGGGGGGTGTATACAGCGTGGAGGGGGGGGGGGTGTATACAGCGTGGAGGGGGGGGGGGTGTATACAGCGTGGAGGGGGGGGGTGTATACAGCGTGGAGGGGGGGGGGGTGTATACAGCGTGGAGGGGGGGGGGTGTATACAGCGTGGAGGGGGGGGTGTATACAGCGTGGAGGGGGGGGTGTATACAGCGTGGAGGGGGGGGTGTATACAGCGTGGAGGGGGGGTGTATACAGCGTGGAGGGGGGGGTGTATACAGCGTGGAGGGGGGGTGTATACAGCGTGGAGGGGGGGGGGGTGTATACAGCGTGGAGGGGGGGGGTGTATACAGCGTGGAGGGGGGGGGTGTATACAGCGTGGAGGGGGGGGGTGTATACAGCGTGGAGGGGGGGGTGTATACAGCGTGGAGGGGGGGGGTGTATACAGCGTGGAGGAGGGGGGGTGTATACAGCGTGGAGGGGGGGGTGTATACAGCGTGGAGGGGGGGGGGTGTATACAGCGTGGAGGGGGGGTGTATACAGCATGGAGGGGGGGGTGTATACAGCGTGGAGGGGGGGTGTATACAGCGTGGAGGAGGGGGGGGTGTATACAGCGTGGAGGAGGGGTGTATACAGCGTGGAGGAGGGGGGGGGGTGTATACAGCGTGGAGGAGGGGGGGTGTATACAGCGTGGAGGAGGGGGGGTGTATACAGCGTGGAGGAGGGGGGGTGTATACAGCGTGGAGGGGAGGGGGGGTGTATACAGCGTGGAGGAGGGGGGGTGTATACAGCGTGGAGGGGGGGTGTATACAGCATGGAGGGGGGGGTGTATACAGCGTGGAGGGGGGGTGTATACAGCGTGGAGGGGGGGTGTATACAGCGTGGAGGGGGGGTGTATACAGCGTGGAGGGGGGGTGGTGTATACAGCGTGGAGGAGGGGGGGTGTATACAGCGTGGAGGAGGGGGGGTGTATACAGCGTGGAGGAGGGGGGGGTGTATACAGCGTGGAGGGGGGGGGTGTATACAGCGTGGAGGGGGGGTGTATACAGCATGGAGGGGGGTGTATACAGCGTGGAGGAGGGGGGGTGTATACAGCGTGGAGGAGGGGGGGTGTATACAGCGTGGAGGGGGGGGGGTGTATACAGCGTGGAGGGGGGGGTGTATACAGCGTGGAGGGGGGGGTGTATACAGCGTGGAGGAGGGGGGGTGTATACAGCGTGGAGGAGGGGGGGTGTATACAGCGTGGAGGAGGGGGGGTGTATACAGCGTGGGAGGAGGGGGGGTGTATACAGCGTGGAGGAGGGGGGGGTGTATACAGCGTGGAGGGGGGGGGTGTATACAGCGTGGAGGGGGGGGGGGTGTATACAGCGTGGAGGGGGGGGGGTGTATACAGCGTGGAGGGGGGGGGTGTATACAGCGTGGAGGAGGGGGGGTGTATACAGCGTGGAGGGGGGGTGTATACAGCGTGGAGGGGGGGGTGTATACAGCGTGGAGGAGGGGGGGTGTATACAGCGTGGAGGAGGGGGGGTGTATACAGCGTGGAGGAGGGGGGGTGTATACAGCGTGGAGGAGGGGGGGTGTATACAGCGTGGAGGAGGGGGGGTGTATACAGCGTGGAGGAGGGGGGGTGTATACAGCGTGGAGGGGGGGGTGTATACAGCGTGGAGGGGGGGTGTATACAGCGTGGAGGGGGGGGTGTATACAGCATGGGGGGTGTATAATATACAGCATGGAGAGGGGTGTATACAGTGATCAGTGACACTCTTTGGGGTGTGTGGGTGACTCCAGTGATCTCGCTCTGTACACAGAGAACTTCTATAGAGATAACAGATGTTGTATTATTGGATACAATTGATACAATGTATGTAATCAGAGATCGGACTGTACCACTCACCCTGCGGAGGGAGGGGGGGGGGGGGGGTTCGGGAATTCTCGGCACCTGTTCGGTATTCAGGATCCTCTCTCCGGTCCTCCGCCGACCACCAACTTTCCTCCCGAGCAGCTCCCTGTCTGCATCCGCATGGGACACGTTTCCGTATCCGCTCGGCAAACTCCGGCACCGCTCGGCTACCTTTCCGCCCCCTTAGCAGCGCTGACTTCGGCTCTTTCCGCCGCCCACTCGGCTGTTCGGCTTTTTCCGCCGTCGCGCTGAGACTTCGGCAATCTCCGCCAAAGACAGCCTGTCATTGTCAGCCTTGTGTGACTTTTCCCTGACCTGACCTGCCCTGTACAGGAGATATTCCTGGCTGTGTGAGCTGTACATGGAGAATGAGTCTCCTCTGGGCACATCTAACGCTGCGTTCCCATTGGGTGTTTTGTGAATGTGCGCAAAAGCGACTGAGCACATGCGTTTCCGTGCGTCACATGAGCACAGGCGAGAAACACGCTGGAAAAGTCACTGACCGTTTTTCAAATTTATTGGTTCGCAGCTCATTTTGGAGCTTTTTTTTTGGTAGCTCAAATTGGGCAGCTTTGCGCATTTTTGGCACGTTTTTATTCCCATAGAAATGAATGGAAATGCACGATTTGCGCATTTTTGTGCGAAATTTGAATAAATAAATAAATGAAATAATATATGAAAAAATAAATGAAAAATAAATACACAAATACCTAAAAATCATCGTAAATAAATAAAAGAAATTAATAAGATGTAACAATAAATAAATAATAATTAACCCCTAACCTTTAAAATATATATTTAGTAAATTATTATTATTAATACACAATAATAATAATATTAATAATAATAGATGAAAAAAAAAAAATATATGAAAAAAATTAAAATAAATACACAAATATCTAAAAATCATTGTAAATAAATAATAAATAAATAAAATGAATAATATGTAATAATAAATAAATTAATTCATTAATAATAAGTAACCCCTAACCTTAAAAAATATATTTTGTAAATTATTATTAATAATAACAATAATAATAATAAATAAGTACCCAAATCTGAAAAAATATATTATTAATAGTAATAATAATAATAATAATACTTATTATTATAAATAAACACCAACAACTTAAAAACAATTATTATTATTATTAATAATCATAATAATAATATAAATAATACTTACATCATTATTATTATTATTATTAATAACAGTAATTTATTTATTTTGTATTATGGTTAGGGTGTTTATTATTATTATTTTATTCAATTTTTTTAAAGGGTTAGAGGGTTAAGGTTAGGGTTAATTAATTATTTATTTATTCATATATTTATATACTAATACATAGTAATCATGTATTGTATTTACTTATAATTATTTTTATTTAATTGTGTATTTATTTTACATTTATTTATCTATTTTTTTTATTATTATTAGTATTAGTAGTATATATTTATTAACACCCCAACCCTAACAAAAAATAATAATAAATAATAATAAGACAATATACAAAATATTAACCCCTTACCCAAGCCATAACCCCTAATCCTAACCCCAATTTAACCTTAAAGGAGTAGTAAAGTTACATGTTTTTTCACCTTAATGCATCCTATGCATTAAGGTGAAAAAACATTCGACAATACCGCCCCCCCTCCCCCCGAGCCCCCGTTTTTCTTACCTGGCCCCTCGAAAGTCCCATGCTCGTCCCCATCATCCTCTTCGTTTTTCAGCCTGGCCGCCGATTGGCTACACTGGATGGATTGAAAGCAGCGCAGCCATTGGCTGGCGCTGCTGTCAATCACATCCAATGACGCGGCGCGCGGGGGGCGGGGCCGAGTGATACAGTCGGCGGCTATGGCCGCCGCTGTATCACGGGAGCGCGCCCGCAATCACTCCACACCATGCGAGCTCACTCGCATTAAGGTGTGGAGTCCTTGCGGGGAGGAGCCAAGACAGCCGCCGAGGGACCCCAGAAGAGGAGGATCGGGGCCACTGTGTGCAAAACGAGCTGCACAGTGGAGGTAAGTATAACATGTTTGTTATTTTTAAGCAAAAAAAGGGAAGCTTTAGTGCTCCTTTAACCACTTCAATACCGGGCCTATTCTGGCACTTCTCTCCTACATGTAAAAATCATCATTTTTTTTCTAGAAAATTACTCAGAACCCCGAAACATTAAATATATTTTTTTTAGCAGACACCCTTGGGAATAAAATAGCGGTCATTGCAACTTTTTATCTCGCACGGTATTTGCGCAATCATTTTTCAAATGCCTTTATTTGGGAAAAAAAACTGTTTCATGAATTAAAAAATAACAAAAACAGTAAAGTTAGCCCAATTGTTTTGTATTATGTGAAAGATGATGTTACGCCGAGTAAATAGATACCCAACATACCACGCTGTAAATTCGCACACACTCATGGAAAGGCGCCAAACTTCGGTAGTTAAAAATCTCCATAGGCGACGCTTAATTTTTTTTTACAAGTTACCAGTTTAGAGTTACAGAGGAGGTCAGAGTACAGAGAGAGTAAAATAAGTATTTGATCCCCAAGCAAAGCATGACTTAGTACTTGGTGGAGAACCCCTTACTGGCAGGCACAGAGGTCAGACGTTTCTTGTAGTTGGTGACCAGGTTTGCACACATCTCGGGAGGGATTTTCCACTCTTTTTTACAGATCTTCTCTAAATCTGTAAGGTTTTTAGGCTGTCGCTTTGCAACTCGAACTTTCAACTCCCTTCATAAATTTTCTATAGAATTAAAGTCTGGAGACCGGCTAGGCCACTCCATGACCTTAATGTGCTTCTTCTTGAGCAACTCCTTTGTTGCCTTTGCGGTATGTTTTGGGTCATTGTCGTGCTGGAAGACCCGTCCATGACCCATCTTCTGGCTGAGAGAGGAAGGTTCTCATCCAAGATTTTACAATACATGTCCGCGTCCAACAATGCGGCAATGTCGGCCTGTACCTTTAGCAGAGAAACAGCCCCAAAGCATAATGTTTCCACCTCCGTGCTTTACTGTAGGGATGGTGTTCTTAGGGTCATAGTCAGCATTTTTCTTCCTCCAAATTCACGCCCCCTGAAGACGTGAATTACGAAACGTACGTCGGCGGCGGTACCTGGTCACGTGTAGGCTGACGCCATCCCGGCGCTCTGTTTGAACCATCTGTGGACACCTTTGCACGCTGCAGCGGGGTAGTGTACAACAGACGAGCCTACAGTCCCAGTGCCGGGTAGGCACATTTAAAGTAAGAGGCCATTTGGCACCCTATGTTTTATGTCTTTTTTTTACTAAATAAACAGTATTACGCTATGGGACCCTCTGTTTTTGTTCACATATCCCGTCTTTGAACCTGGGAGGAGGTATTTGAATTTCCCGTGTCAAACTATCGGTGTGTATGCAGGCACAATCCTGCATAAGCCCTAGAGACCATCTTTTTAAATAAAGTGGTCATAAAAATCTGGTAAGCGCATCCTCCTTTTTTTCCGAGCACTTCGGGTGACCTATGATGTTTGGTGGAGGAATTTTACACAATTAAGAAGATTTTCATGATTTTCTACTAGCAACATATTATTTATTGTATGCAACTGGTTGGAATTATTGGAGAAGTTGCGTTCTCTGATTACACATGTATTGGGACCTACACATTGGAATTCATTTAGACTTGATTTGTTTATTAATTAGTCACTAATTATCTGGTATTATTTTCACTCATGAAGTATTTGTAAGTGTGGTAATTCACCATTAGAGACATCCAATATCCCTGAATTATCTACAAACATAATTTTTTGATTCACACTAGTGATTAATTTATTTAGCGCACTCTATTATTTATCTAATAATAATTAAACACGGAGAGTACCCTCCTCAAGAAGGCACATGTACAGTCATGCCAATGAACATCTAAATGATTCAGAGAAGGATTGGGAGAAAGTGTTGTGGTCAGATGATTCCAAAATTGAGCTCTTTGGCATTAACTCAACTCGCTGTGTTTTGAGGAAGAAAAATGCTGACTATGACCCCAGGAACACCATCCCTACAGTCCAGCACGGAGGTGGAAACATGATGCTTTGGGGCTTTTTCTCTGCTAAAGGTATGGGCTGACTTTGCCGCATTGTGGGGCCAATGGACGGGGCCATGTATTGTAAAATCTTGGATGAGAACCTTCTTCCCTCAGCCAGAACACTGAAGATGGGTCGTGGTTGGGTCTTCCAGCACCACAATGAGCCAAAACATACCGCAAAGGCAACAAAGGAGTGGCTCAAGAAGAAGCACATTAAGGTCATGGAGTGGCCTAGCTAGTCTCCAAACCTTAATTCTATAGAAAATTTATGGAGGGAGCTGAAACTTTGAGTTGCCAAGCGACATCCAAGCAACCTTAAGAATTTAGAGAAGATCTGTAAAGAAGAGTGGACCGAAATCCCTCCTGAGATGTGTGGAAACCTGATCACCAACTACAAGAAACGTCTGACCTCTGTGCTTCCCAACAAGGGTTTCTCCACCAAGTACTAAGTCATGTTTTGCTTGGGGATCAAATACTTATTTTTCTCACTGAACTGCAACTTTATTTATAACATTTGTTTTATGTGTTTTTTTCTGGATTTTTGTTTGGTATTCTGTCTCTATCATTTAAAATACACCTATGATAAAAATTATAGACCCTTATTTTTTTTGTAAGTGGGCAAACTTACAAAATCTGCAGGGGATCAAATAATTATTTCCCCACTGTATATGAAATGGCTTTTATTGGAATGTATATATATGTATGAAATGGTTTATATTTTCTGTTAAATGCTATATGAATTCCAAGACAATAAATATGCCGTATTTTATAATTCATACCAGTCTGTCAATCACCTCACTCAAAGTCCCAAACTTCTTGTTCCACTAATTGATTTAGGGATGGAGGCCCCCCCGCCCCTCCTTTAGAAATATATTTCCTAAACATGGCGGTAGTTACAAATTTTATATAATGTTCTGTAAAAAAAAAAAAAAAGTGAATTTCAGGGCAAAGAAAAACAATATAATAATTATTGTAATTATTGATAATTATTTGCCCCAGGTATGGGGCAAAATGCAGCTCAACCATGTGTTTTAACCCCCCCCCCCCCACCCGCTTGTGCTGTTGTACTGTTTTAGGCTGACCAATTCCCCTTTTCTGTGAATCAATACCACATCACTTCACTCCTGGAAAGGTGTATATACTATAAACATATTTGACTTGTGTGACGTGTCATTCAAAGGTGTTGTGGAAGATGTCTGAACCCAGAGTGTCAGGTGGGTTTGAATGTTCACAGGGTCATGGCGATGCAGAAGAACAGGTAAATCCAAGCAGTCTCCAAGGGGGCTGTGCTATATTTGGGGGCTCGTCCGGGATTTCTCCTGCAGCCGGCCCTAGCCAACCTAGACAAGAGCCACAATCCACGATCCACGTGGGAAGCAGCTTCTATGGCTGCTGGTGCTTGGGGTAGGCCTCAGGGAGCCCGAGTAGAGCGAAGCACTGTACTAGAGATCTCAGGAAGTGAATGCACTGAAAAGGAGATTCGGCAGTGGGTGGGAGCTCTAGCCCCAGGACAGAGGGCCTACATCGTGGATGTAGAAGTTCACTACGAACTGGATCAAATCAGGGTACTATTGGAGTGGCAGGAAGAGATACCTGTGTACTTCCAGGGAGAAGAGATACGCCTGGCAGCCGGGGTTACTGCCAGTGTGATCCCACTGAAAGTGGGGGGAAGAGACTGTGGAGAGGCAGCCATCACAGAGGGACCAAGAGAGGGGCTTAGGATTGGTTGGGACAGACTCCACTAGGACCGGTCCCTCCCTGTTTGCTTCTACACTGATATGAGCCAGCTAGTTGATAGCTTAGTGAAGAATGGATCGGGGAATGCCAATCAGAGTTACCGGATACTCAGATTTTTCTCAGGGCAGTTGCCACACCTGTCAATGAAGATAAGTTTGAGACCTGGATGAGTCAGGCCATTCAAGCTATGGAGGAGTGGAGTGTTACCGAAGCTGTGAAACAACAGCGGCTCAGTGAAAGCCTCCGAGGCTTTGCTGCCGATGTGATCCGTAACTTGAGAATGGGAAAGAGAACCTGTATTACTATGGACTACATAGATGCTTTGTATGCTGTATTCGGAAGAGTGGAAACAACTGAAGATCTGATGTACAAATTCAATCACACCCACCAACAGAAGGGAGAGAGCGTCTCAGGATACATCTCCCAAGTAGACAGAATGTTACACAAGATTATTCTTATAAAAGGCATTGATCCCAAGGATGCTGACCAATCTCGTTTAGATCGAGTCTTGCAAGGGGCCCGACCGAACCATCCTATTGTCTTAAAGTTACTCCTGAAGAGAACCAAGGTGATACCCAGGTATCCTGAGTTGGTAAGAGAAGTATGGGAAGAAGACGCTCTACTAGATTAAAAGAGTGAAGGAACGAGAGAATTGAGCTCCATTGCTACTAAGAGGGAGAAAGTAGTTGCCCGAACTGTCTATGTTGAAGCAGGTTTCTCGGATGAGGACAGTGAAACCGAGTCAGAGCAGGCTGGGCTGGCAGTCCCGGACACTAACAAGCCAGTTGCTGAACTCGGACCAGCTGAATTGATGACCCAAGTAGCCCAAGCCCAAACTCAGGTGTATCATGCTTTAATGCGAGTAATGGAAACCCAAGCAAAGGCCCAGGAACAGGGATTTCATCAAGGGGGATCAAAGCTTTCCCGAGTATGAGAGAAGAAATGTTATAGTTGTGGGGAAATTGGACACTTCTGGGCTGAATGCCCCAAGGCTGTAATCAGTCTCCAACTACTCACTGAAGTTCTAAAAGCCTTACAGAAGTTGCTCTTCCAAAAGCCGACGGGAAACTCCAAGGGACCTCAGTGAAGGAGCTAGTTGTTCAGATTCCCAAGGGAAAACTGCGCTCCAGAGCTAAGAAGAAAAAACAGGAGTTGTCTACTACGCTCCCCGTACCCCCTGCCCGGTAGAAGAAAAAATAGACCAATTCCACCACACTCAAAGAAGCAGATTAGGGCCCAGACTATAGAAATCTGCCAAATAACTTAGTCGGGCCTTCTCCGATAGTCTTGATACAAGTGGAAGTTATCTATACTCAAGCTTTGTTGGATAAAGGAGCTCAAGTGACTTTTCTGTATCGGGACTACAACAAGTACCTAAATCACATCCCTTTGTGTAAACTCGAATAGTTGAAGATTTTGGGGATAGGTACGCAAAAGTGCCCATGTGACGGGTATACTAATAAGGGGATGTGGTGCTTACATTATTCACAGATGATGAGTAGATAACTTTTCTACCTTGGCCGTTGTTTGTCCGCGACCTCCTGGAGCAGGCCGCAGTTCTCTACTGATAGGTACCAACACCAATCTGGTAAGGAGACTGCTCACCCCATTGGCCTTGGAAGGCACTCCAGTAGGGAAGATCCATCCTAAATTGCGGCAAACTTTTCAGCGTGTGCTGCAGGAAAAGAAGGCCCCCGCGGAAGGAGTAGGAAGACTATGGTGGTTTGAAACACAAGAAAAGGTGTTGAAGCCTGGTGAAAGAACCTGCATGAAGGCCACTGTTAAACTATCATGGGATCAACTGGGTCCCTATGTGGTGGTAGAAGCTGATCCACTGGATGAAGATAGTGGAAAAGAAACCAGCCCTTATTCACACATTGTCATAGTGTTTTCAGCTGACTATTTAAACAGGACAATGTTCGGTGAAGGAGTGGAGATCCTAGCAGTGGAGGATCCTCTTGGTGTCAAAGGCTGTAATCCTGCAGGTAGGCGCAGTCTGTTGTCTCCACTGCAGGTGGCGCTCACCTGCAGGGGCAATGCAGAGGGAGAGGAAGTCAAGAGGACCCGGGTTATGCAATGGTTTCCGGAGTCACTGGGGCAGTGATCTGATTGGATGCTGGCCACCCATGTGACTCTGGAGGCCATCTTAGTTGTGGCAGAGTCTATTTAAGACCCTGGCCCCTGTGTTTGGTGCACTCTATGCTAGTGGGTAGAGTAAAGAAAGGTACCCCATCTGTTAGCAACAGTACTAGAGATAGGGAAAGGTTCCTGATGAGGAGGGAAAGCTTAGGGTCGCATCTCTCTGGACACCTTCCTGATTGGGCAGAAAACATCCAGGCCGTGTTCTGTTCCCTCTCAATAGACGCTGCCGGTTCGGCTGGAACCTGCTCCTTCATGTCATTGGGAACTGTAAGTGTGCCTGGCTGGGTAGCTGTCCCACCGGGTTTATTGTGAGCTGTTGCTAGACTACTTCAATACAAGTTTATTATTGCACTTGACTGTGTGAATTATTGCCCTCGCACCAAGCTGTATCTGGCCTACAAGCCTGTGGGCCCCAATGATGAAAATCTGGCCCTGTGTACACAAGGATGGCCATATTGGGTCATTATATATACAGACTCTGGGTATGGTTCGCTGATCCTCTTATCTCTGTGCAGATCTACCAGAAATGGCCTGACCCATTGAAAAAACAGACCCAATGATGTGTAGTCAAGCACAGACCATGTGGTCACAAGCAACTTTGGCCAATTTTATTTTTATTCACAGGTAAGAAAGAGGAACTTTTATATTAAAAATAATTTGGTGATGCGGATATGTGCTGCATTGATTCATATGCAGTGTGAATTTCAATGACAGGTCCACTTTACCCCCCTCCTAACAGAAGACCACACTGCTCATCATCTGCTGAACAAACATCCTCCACCACAAGCAAGAAACAGGATGCAGCCGCGGTTGGCAGAGCCGAGAGGAAAACCCTCCACACTTCACTGACTTCCTATCTGGCCTGTGTGTGTGTACAGGCTGCAATCCAGCTGTTGTAGCACTGCAAGACCCAGCATGCCTCCATTATTAGAAATGGGAACAGGAAGTAAGGGGAAAGCTTGGAATGAGACACAGGCAGAAGTGAAAAGCTGACATAGGTAAGAAAAGAAAAGGGTTTGGCTGGAGTTCAACTTTAAAGCTGAATTCTGGGCAGAAATAAAAGACATATTAGTGACTGCCAAAATGCTTCATACCGCAGTACCATGCTGTTTGGTGTGGCGCATTTAAAAAAAATCCTGCCTGCACAAATTTTTACGCGATTCACAGGCATGTTGGATGCCCTAAACACACTGCATGCGATTGCGCACAGAAACGCAGGTGCTCAGGTGCACCTTATGTGGTCAAGGAGCCATAAATGTATTTTTTAAATATTGTGATCTGGTATCAGCCTTTTCCAGTCCCCTCTACAGCACTGGAGTGTAAGAGCAGGGCCAGCGCTCCCAATAGGTAAACTAGGCAGCCACCTAGGGCACACTGCTACCTAGGGGGCGCAGTCATGGCCGCTGACTTCCCCTCTAGCCTGGCTGGGGAATATGAGGGGCTGAAGAATGTCTGGCGGGCACAGCTGAGGAGGTGGAGGACAGTAGGGAGCCTGACGGGATGAGGCGGGATGAGCTGGACAGGACGGGTCTGCACTAATTGATTATCAGCGCAGCCCCCCCTGAGGATGCCCACCCAGGACCACCAGGGATGCCACCAGGGATGCCCACCACTGATGACCACCAGGTATGCCACCCATGGCCACCAGGGATGCCAATCTGTACCCACAAATGATGCCCATAAGTTCCCACAAATTAGGCCAATCAGTGCCCACAAATGATGCCAATCAGTGCCCATCACTAATGCCTGCCAGTGCCTGCTTATCAGTGATGCCCATCAGTGCCATCTATCAGTGGCCATCAGTGCCATCTATCACTGCCCATCAGTGCCACCCATAAGTACCCATCAGTGCAGCCTTTCAGTGCCCATCAGTGTCGCTTATCAGTGCCACCAATGAGTGCCCATCAGTACCGCCTATCAATGCCCATTAGTGCCGCATATCAGTGCCATCTATCAGTGCCGCCTATCAGTGCCCATCAGTGCTGCATATTGGTGCCCATCATCAGTGCGACCTCATTAGTGCCACCTTATCAGTGCCCATTAGTGCAGCCTCATCAGTGCCCATCAGTGAAGGAGAAAACTTACTTATTTACAACATTTTATAACAGAAATGAAGAAAAACTAATTTATTTTCAATAATATAATATAATATAAAAACGAGTGGCCAGCTGGAGCCCTATAATTATAATTTATTTTCAAAGTTTTCAATATCTTTTTATTTGTTTAGCAAAAAATAAAAACCCCAAAGGTGATCAAATACCACCACAAGAAAGCTCTATTTGTGGGAACAAAATGATAAAGATTCTGTTTGGGTACAGTGTAGCATGACCGCGCAATTGTCATTTAAAAAGCGACAGCGATGAAAGCTGAAAGTTGGCTTGGGCAGGAAGCGGGTGAACGTGCCCAGTATTGAAGTGGTTAATAAAGACCTAATGGTCTTCTATAGACTGCTATTGTCAGAGACGAGAAGTGCATAGGGGTGTACAGCAAAAAGATAGGCAACACAAACCAGGATCATGTATTTGATGCATAGAAGGACACCCTTCGCCCCCATTTGAAATCTGTCGTCACCTCTGGGGAGAATTGAATGCATCTAGGTCACAATACATTGTCCCCCAAAACCACACACCCAGAAAGGGCGCCATACGGTCCTTGTCCCCTGCCACAAGAAACTGTACAAAGTTCTAGATTTGGAATGTTTTCACTGTTTGAAAACAAATGTGTACAACTTGGAGTTCCCCGTTACAGATGAGTAGTTTTCTTTCATTTCTTCTTTGATATACTGTATATGAAGAATTCACAATGAGTTCTATGAAAGGAAGGCATGGAACGGCGTAGGAGAAATCTCTCCAAAAACAGAACAAAAAGGGATATATATATTTTTTTGAGTGGAACATAAGGCACATTAAAGTAATTGTAAAGGAAAAAATTAACAAACATGTTCTACTTACCTGCTCTGTGCAGTGGTTTTGCACAGAACAGCTCCGATCCTCCTCTTCTCAGGTCCCCTGTCCCCTCCCCCTTGTTGTGTGCCCCCATAGCAAGCTGTTTGCTGTGGGGGAACTCGTGGGTGCTCGTTTCTGAATCAAGCTCTCTGCGTCTATAAGACACAGAGAGCACTGCTCAGGCCCGCTCCCGCCTCACTGGCTGTGATTGACAGCAGCAGTAGCCAATGGCTCCCGCTGCTGCATCTCAGCCAATCAGGAGGGAGAGACCTCGGGTCTCGTACTTAGGTAAGTATAAGGGAGGGGCTAAGGGCGGAGCTGCACACTGAAGGTTTTTTTACCTTCATGCACAGAATGCATGAAGGTAAAAAACCTTCAACCTTTACAACCACTTTAACCACTTGCCTACAGGGCACTTTCACCCTCTTCCTGCCCAGGCCGATTTTCAGCTTTCATCGCTGTCACACTTTGAATGACAATTGCGCGGTCAGGCAATGCTGTACCCATATGAAATTTTTATAATTTTTTTCACACAAATAGAGCTTTCTTTTGGTGGTATTTAATCACTATCGGAGTGTTTAATTTTTTTGCTAAACAAATGAATAAATTTTTTTTTTATAGTTTATTATAAATGTAGCGCCCTCCCCCCCCCATATTTAGGGACGCTATGTGGAAATTTAGGGGTAGTCTGAGCCGATAGTTGGGCTCAGACCAATCACTGATTCATTATTGCTTCTGCTCTGGGTGTGATACTGCCTGGCTGTAGTGCTCTCTGTTGCCTGTAGGTGGCACTGTCACCACCGGCATAGGTTGAACTACAGAGGGTATCACAGCACCTTGTGTGTCCTCTCTCGGCAGCCGTGCAGTGGGCGTGGTCTACCCGCTGTGTATGCTGGGAGAGGGTACAAAGGGGCAGACTCCATTAGGTGTGAGGCATTCCAGGGGACCCTTGGTCCTGTAAGTGTGCCTCGTGGCCCGTATGGCACGAGGTGCACGTGTGTGTTTGGGCCTTGGGCACCTTGAGCCCGAGGCTCCGCTGCCGCATGGTAGGCCCAGCTTTGCTGGCTGAGGCCTACACCTCAGAGAAGGATCCCAGGCTGCCCACCTGTAGGGAGCCCACCTTTAGGAAAGGAGACCAGGGGAGGGTCAGTCCCGGAGGAGACTAGCAACAGTACTGCTGTCTCGGGAAGAGGCCTGGAGACTCGCCTAAAGAGGGATCCATCATCTTTATCACAAGCCTTGCAATACACCAATCTGGTACAAGGTCTCTCATTATTGCTTGGCTGGGAGGTTTGGGACTATTGACAATCCTGTGGCAGAGGATTTCCTGATCGCATCCTTTGAACTTAACAATTTATCCATGCTCCATCCCAGCTGCTAAGACCTCTCTCATATTCTGAGAGATTGCTGCCTAGACAACGGAGAGAAGGGATCCACTCTAGAGAGGTAATTGCTGCAAGACCCAACAATAACACTGCTCACTCCTCTCTATACACCGGGAGGGGATACCGGGCAAGTAGCAGGTGTGCCCCGCTATTGGCGAAGGAAAGTGGGGTTGTGTGAGCTACATAAAATTTTGCAAACAGGTAATTTTTCTCCTACACTGATGTGCGCTGATGAGGCTGCACTGATGGGCACCAATGAGCTGGCACTGGTGGGCACTGATGAGGAAGCACTGATAGGTGGCACTGATGGGCACTGATAGGCAGCACTTATAGGTGGCACTGATGGACTCTGATAGGCGGCACAGATAGGCAGCATTGATAGGTGACACTGATGACACTGATGAAAAAGCACTGATGGCCACTGTTGGGACTGCACTGACAATCAGGACACTGATAATCAGCGCCATGATTATCACTGTAGATGTCCCTTTAACAGAATCTGGTTATCGGCTATCTTATTCTCTCCTCATGCTATCAGCATGAGGGGAAAAAAGCTGATAACCGGCTTGTGTTTACATCGTGATCAGCTGTCATTAGACACAGCTAATCACATGGTAAAGGGCCACTGTCATTTGTCCTCTACCCCAAGCTGTGGTCAGCTGACTCAGGAGGCGCCTGGGCCACGCGATTACAGGAGGCTGTCCATGTACGCCCTCCCGGCAATTTAAGCCCGTGCTGTAGCCGTCTTTCGGTGTGGGCAGGAAGTGGTTAAAATGCATTTATGGTGTGCTAAAATGGCATACTAGTTCATATTATTGTAGATCATTTAAGCATAACACCTCAGTTAGGCTTTCCCTTATCTATTAGATCAACCATGCTCAACAAGGGTTTCACGGAACACTTGGACTCCTCCAGAGTTTGCTAGGAGTTCCTTGAGATGTAGCTGATTGACCTCCCAACTGATGGTGCCTGAATAGTTCAAAGTTACCTGGCAGAGCCAGGGGCATGACACCAATGATCTCTTAAGCTGTCTGTAAGTGTGGTATTCTGACCACCATTATAAGGGGGGCATTCTTCCCACTGACCACCAATATAAGAAGCATTCTTCCTACTGACCACCAATGTAAGGAACATTCTTCCCACTAATCACCAATGTAAGGAGTATACTTCCCACTGTTCACCAATGTAAGGCGCATTCTTCCCACTGATCACCAATGTAAGGGGCATTCTTCCCACTGATCACCAATGTAAGGAGTATTCTTCCCAATGACCACCAATGTAAGGAGCATTCTTCCCACTGACCACCAATGTAAGGGGCATTCTTCCCACTGACCACCAATGTAAGGGGCATTCTTCCCACTGATCACCAATGTAAGGGGCATTCTTCCCACTGATCAGCAATGTAAGGAGCATTCTTCCCACTGATCACCAATGTAAGGAGCAATCTTCCCAATGACCACCAATGTAAGGGGCATTCTTCCCACTGACCACCACTGTAAGGGGCATTCTTCCCACTGATCACCAATGTAAGGGGCATTCTTCCCACTGACCACCAATGTAGGGGGCATTCTTCCCACTGATCACCAATGTAAGGAGCATTCTTCCCACTGACCACCAATGTAAGGAACATTCTTCCCACTGATCACCAATGTAAGGAGCAATCTTCCCACTGACCATCAATGTAAGGAGCATTCTTGCCACTGACCACCAATGTAAGGGACATTCTTCCCACTGATCACCAATGTAAGGGGCAGTCTTCCCACTGACCACCAATGTAAGGAGCATTCTTGCCACTGACCACCAATGTAAGAGACATTCTTCCCATTTACCACCAATGTAAGGAACATTCTTCCCGCTAATCACAAATGTAAGGAACATTCTTCCCACTGACTACCAATGTAAGGAACATTCTTCCCACTGACCACCAATGTAAGGGGCATTCTTCCTACTGACTACCAATGTAAGGACGTTTCTTCCCACTGACCACCAATGTAAGGGGTCATTGGCAGCTGATTATCTAGTTTTGGTAAGGGTTTCCCAAGTCCTGAAAATTAGTGATTCCACTGGTATGGGATATGTGTATTTATATTGTGCCAAACAGGACCAATGTAACTATTCAATAAAATCCATACCTGGAGTTCAGCTTTAATAATGAGAACACATTGCCCTTTCCTGCTACATAAATCCTCCCAATGCTGAGGCAGAGTACTGTGGTGGGGTTAGGTTCCCTATTTTGTACTTGCGTTTTCCCTCAGCAATCTTTGTAAGATAAAAGTTTGTGGTGTTG
The DNA here is from genome assembly GCA_029206835.1 of Rana muscosa. NCBI lineage: Eukaryota > Metazoa > Chordata > Amphibia > Anura > Ranidae > Rana > Rana muscosa. Next base: position 160,820,985 of record CM055127.1, on the reverse strand, counting down.
TGCTGAGTTGACTGCTGAGAAGTTTGGACACCCTCTTCCTCCCGCGTACGCCCACCCGGCAGGTGCAGGCCAACTCCCATGGGTGCCTAAGCTGCCGAGAAGTTTACGCTGAAGTGACTCCTCAGTCTTCGACAACTCTTGCACACTTTGTACCTCTCTCGGACCATGTTGGTGTTTTTTCTCTTCTGTTTTTGCGGAGCCAACTTTGTCCATTCACAGGAGGACTCTGAGATTATCACAGTTTCAGCTGAAGGTAAGAGAAAGTAGATTAATGTACGTAGATAGGCCAGTCAACGCAGAATTCTAGCCCAAAATTTCTGTAAAACGCAGAAATATCAACAATTGTGTAAACCAAAAATACTGTAAATTACATTATTAATGAATTTCGTTTCATTGTGTGTGTTTGTTGGCTTGTGAAGAATCTATTGTACTCCAGTGGGAAAATTTGAGTCCCCAATCCTCCGGACCATTTCTCCTCGAATCCACCTGTGATTCCCTTGGGCAAGTCTTGGTTTCGCACCTCAATTTTAGATTTTGGAGTCTACACTAATATATACTTTTTTTCTTGGGACAGGACAGAATAGAATTGGATACATATACTTTTTCTAGGTTTTAATTAGGAAGAAACTGTGAAAAAAGGTACAGTAAAACCTTGGATTGCGAGCATAATTCGTTCTGGAAGCATGCTTGTAATCCAAAGCACTTTTATATCAAAGCAAATTTTCCCATAAGAAATAATGGAAACTCAAATGATTCCTTCCACAACCATTTATTCATAAGTCCTTCAGTTTATAGTCCATATAAAAAGATTATAGCAATATGATAGGTTGTGTAACCATAAAATGTCCATCCACAAATAGAAGTCTCCACAAGGGGATTAGAAGCAAAATCCAGCAGGAGCTACTGAGTATAAAAGAGAAGAGAGGCGCCTCTAAGTGTAGCAATATGGTTACATTTAATGAAGGTACAACATTTAGTAACTTACATGGTTGATGATTAAAAGAGGCACATCTAAAGCCCCATACACACGGTCGGACTTCCATCGGACTTTTCCGTGGTTTTTTGTCCGAACGGAGTTGGTCGGGAACACCCATAGCATACACACGCTCGGACTTTTCTGAAAACTTTCCCAAAACTTTTTGCAACATCACGTGGTTTTTCTGCTCTTTTCTGCTCTTTACCGCCACCCTTTGGTCAACTTCTGCTATTGTTGGTTGATTTTAACATTAGTTGTTTTGTCCATCGGACAAAAGTCAGATGGTTTTCATTACACACGGTCGGACTTTGCTCCATCGGACTTTTGTTGGGCAAAAGTTTGTTTGTTTGCAGACCCAACTTTTGTCCAATGAAAACAAGAAAAAAGCAAAAAAAGTTTGTCCGATGGAGCGTACACACGGTCGGATTGTTGGTCCAAATTGCTCAAAATGAAGTTTGTTGGCCAAAAGTCCGACCGTGTGTACGGGGCTTAAAGCTGTCCGCACCGCCGGCTCTCACCGCTGTCAGTCTGCAATGGTGACCGGGAAGACTACCCTGCTGTAGAGCGATCTGAAAGTGAGGCTTGAACCTCTCATGGAAGGGACAACGTTGATGGCGGTGAGAAGGATGGTCTATGTGGACAGCTTTACCCCGGATGCCTGCATACTTAGATGTGCCTCTTTTAATCATCAAACATGTGAGCTTCTAAATGTTGTACCTTCATTATTTAAATGTAACCATATTGCTACACTAAAGCCCTGTACCCACGATCGGATTTCCGATGGCATAAAATCCGATGGATTTTTCCAACTGATTTCCGATGAAGCTGACTTCCATCAGTCTTGCCTACACACCATCAGTCGATAATCTGACCGTCCCAAACGCCGTGACGTAAAACACTCTGACGTGCCGAGAAGAATTCAGTTCAATGCTTCTGAGCATGCGTCGACTTGATTCTGAGCATGCGTTGGTTTTTTCTCCGATGGAGTTCCACACAGACGATCGGAATTTGCTATAGTTTTTTTTTCTATCGGATAAATTTAAAACATGTTCTATTTTTTCTCACGATGGAAAAAAGACCGATGGGGCCCACACACGATCGGTTTGTCCGATGAAAAAAGTCCATCGGACTGTTTTCATCGGTAAAACCGATCGTGTGTACAGGGCTTTAGAGTTGCCTCTCTTCTATTTTATACTCAGTTGTGACATGACGCTACTCTTATATCAAGACATCGCTTGTATGTCAAGTCAAAATTTATTTAAAAATGTTGCTTGTCTTGCAAAACGCTCTCAAACCAAGGTTTTACTGTACTTTTTTTTCTGGGTTTTAATTAGGAAGAAACTGTGAAAACTGGGGAAAAAAAAGCACTTTCCTTTATTTCTTCCCAACGCAACAGTTACGTAATCAGCACAGCCCCCAATATGTACCATATATTTGATTATTAAAAGGATATCACACAAATTTGGTTTTTATGTCACCGACAGCCGAGATCAGCTAAGTGCCAGCCAGAACCCGACAGACCTGCTGAGTCCTGATGTTTTTTCTAAAATGGTACTCGAGATATAACATGCTAGCTGCCTATGTGAATGAGCCAATCCAGCACACTCCAGATGGGGCAAAAATATAATAAAATATACTTTAAAAAACAAACATAAAGAAATGATATGATATAAAACAAGTCTGGATTATTTCAACTCCCGGCTTTTGAATATTATGTAGTATGTAGCTGATATTACATTTTGTGTTATAGAATGCTTAGAGCAGTGGTGGTAAACCTTCTTGATATGAGGAGCATCAAGTGTCAACACAGGTCTCGTAGCGCATTCTGCTGTGAGTTTATTAACATTGACTGCTCAAGCAGTAAAGAAGGGGGAGGCTTTCCTCCAAAACGCGTTGGTTGTTTCCAGGGCCGTTTGAAGAAATTTGGGGGCCCCATGCACAATGGACAACAAATTTTAAAGTTGAGAAGCTGGGAGGGGAGGGGGGGGATGCTACCGCGGGACATTGGAAATTTTTTCAGCACACCAAGTTGTTGAGCGGGGGGTGGGGTGGCTATCACGGGATATTGACGCCGTTCCCGGGAGGGGGGGGCGCCGATCGCACGATATTACAGTGGATATGCGGGGGGAATGTCTTATCTCCTCCTCCCGTGCTGCCTCCTCGACTCCTCTGGCTCCTCTTTCTGCTGTGCTGCCCTCTGCTGGGGCCCCAGGACAGCTCGGGGCCCCAAGCAGCTGCTTGGTTTGCCTGTCCTGTTCCGACCCCCCTGGTTGTTTCTGATGCCCTGAACCATTCAATGTTTGAAAAAGTCCTTCAACTGAGATTAACTTTTTGTACCTCCATACACATCCAAGAATTTACCATCAGGTAGGACAAGCAGCAAACAGAAGGACTTCATTGCAGCCAATATAGAGAACCCAATAGAATTTCTCAAAGCCAAGTCCAGAGTCCAGAGAAAGCCTATATATTTGGTAATTATACCCGCTTGCCGACCACCTCGCGTAAGAGTACGGGGGGATAACGGCTTTCCTGTACCAGAGCATGTACGGAGTATTGGACCTGACACTTCTGGGTAGGGGATGCGCGCAACGTCTGTGCTGTGATTAGACACAGCACAAGTTGATCAGCGGCTGTCGGCCAATCAGGGGAGGGCTGGTAGCCTTGGGCCTGGGGGGCAAGTCCAGTCAAGTGGCCCACTGAACCGTCGAATCAGCTCACCATCCATGGCCCACCTGGTTTTTCAATGAAGCCTCACCAGTGCTTATCAGTGCAGCCAACTCCAGTGCCCATCAATGAAGCCTGATCACTGGGGCAGGTTACATAGGGGTGTATGGTGGGGGAGATGGGGGGTCAGCTAGGGGTGTCAGGGTCTCTCACCTCAGCGATCTCAGCTCAGCAGGTCCTTGCACGCCACGGTCTCCTGGGGGGGGTAACGCTCCTGATCCTGGGGTCAAGTTGCAGCCAGCGCCCAGCCCTGCGTCCCGACTCCCTGGCATGCCCTGCCTCTGTCTGCTTCCAAGAATCCGGTCCCAGGGAGTTGTAGTTTCCTCTGCGCTGCTGTGTTTTCCACCCACCGGAAGCTTGAGCGCGGACTACAACTCCCGGAATGCAACAGCTAGTGGTCGGCCGCCATGGCTGTGCCCCGGGCCCGACTTACTAGACCAGAATAAAAAAGAAAATGGTAGCGGGCAGCGGCTGCCGGACATTTTGAACATAAGTTAGGGCGGCCTGGGAGGCAATTGCCACCCTTTCCCCTGGCCCAGCCCTCCCCTGCGTCCAATGGATGACCTCCGGCACCCACTGATTGGCAAGGAGAAAGACAGAACAGAACTCTGCCTATGTAAACAAAGCAGAGCTCTGTCCTGTCAGCTGGGATTTACTGCATTTTGTTTCCCTGCAAAGCACATCCCTTAGTAAAAATCATTCCTATAGTACACACAAAAAAACATTTAACACTTTGATCGCCCTAGATGTTAAACCCCTTCCCAGCCAGAGGTCATTAGTACAGTGACAGCGCATATTTTTAGCACTGATCACTGTATTAGTGTCACTGGTTCCCACAAAGTGTCAGTTAGTGTCAGATTTTCTGCTGCAATATCACAGTCCCGCTATAAGCCACTGATTGTCGTCATTACTAGTATAAAAAATAAATAAATAATTGAATTCCAGTATATATGTATATGTAGAAAGAGAAATTACCGCTCTCCAAGCTGCTGATCCCTCACATTGCTCCCGCCCCACTCAAAACCGACAGGTGCTGGCTCTGCACAAATCCATGAAGTAAGAACACATCCTGGACTGCCGCACTCTGTTGAATGGCGTCTTTATTGCATAAAATCAAATTAAATCCAGCATAGTACAGTAAAAAGTGGACAAAACAAGGACAAAAATGGCTAACGCGTTTCACATCGTGAGATGCTTACCCATAGCCCATCTCACAATGTGAAACGCGTTAGTCATTTTTGTCCTTGTTTTGTCCAGTTTTGACTGTACTATGCTGGATTTCATTTGATTTTATAGAAATGGGGTCTATTTATTATAAAATGTACTGGATACTAGTAAAACAAAGACCTGTATTTTTTATTTTTTTGCTTTGGATAGAGCAAGATAAAGGCTACTGTTATCCAGAGTTCCTTTAGAGAGATTTTCCCCACCGTTCCGGTACAGGAATAAAATTCACTGTCTGAATGTCCCAAGCCTTTGCACAGCCGTTGCGAATAATCCCTGTAAATTTGTCTAATCTGTGTATTTCTGGTGACCATTGGCTCCATCTAGTGGCCATAATGCAGCCGCTTCCTGAAATACTGCTTTTAGAAAAATTCTGCATTATGACCACTAGATGAGGCTGATGATCATAGAAAATATATATCCAATACATTGTGGGAACTATTACCAACAGCTATGTGAATGCTTGGGGCAGTCACACAGCAATTGTTTTATGAATAGACCTCTTTTTGTTGTGACCTGTACAGGAAAGAAGAGGGAACCTATTAATAGAGCCCTATATAACAGTATACTTTCCCCACTCTATCCAAAATACACTAGAAAAAAAATTGGCAGCCTTTACGCTTTAACCACTTAAGGACCAGGCCTATTTTTCAAACTTGTTGTTTACAAGTTAAAATCTTTTTTTTTTTACTAGAATATTACTTAGAACCCCCATAAATTATATATATATATATATATGTAGCGGCCCCACCCCTCTCCCTTGCTCTATCGGTTATATGGCTGTTGTCTAGGGGTACCTGGGAGAGAGAGATGATACACACCACGGCCCGTGTCCTCCGTAACTGGGAGGTGAAGGCCAGAAGATTGGGTTTTGTGTAGGTGTCCTAGAGCCAAGTCCAGTCCTTCGTCCCTGACTCCTTTGCTTAGTAACATAAGTTCCACACAGTGAATAGGTACAACTCACATTTATTCTTCTTGCCAAGCAATAAAACAATCTTTCTCCTTTGGAAAATGAGGGGACAGATCGAGGCAAAATCCTTTCCCTTCTGCTGCTGCCCACTGTGCTGTCACCAGTGGTGATAGTCACTGCCACTGACTGGGTAAGATAGAACGTGAATTACCTTCGCTCACTTTGCCCCTGTCAGAGGAAGAAATCCGTCCAAGGGAGAAATGGAGGCCTCTCCGTCACCAGCGATGCTGCGCCGGACTCTTCAGAGAAGTTACTGCGCACCAGTCCTCACGAACTCAGACACGGGCACCCAAGGAGTTAGGGCCCCCTCAGATTCCTCCACCCCCGCGGAACTCAGTCAAAGGTACTGAGCCCCAGGCATCCGCCATAGTACCTCACCCCAAGCTAAAGGTGCCTGAGATGGACTCCATCCCCACTCCAGCTAAGCCAAGGGCGCCTAGGCCTGGAAGACCGGAACGCCAGCACCCAAGCTGAAGGTGCCTGGGTGCAGCCGCGTCCTCCGACTATCTTCCCAAAACAGGGCGTCCGCCCCTTTTATGACCTCTCCCTTTGCGTCCCAGCGGGTTCCCTGCCCCGCTGTACCAGCTCCAGGGGAGGACAAAAAGGCACGGTTCGCCACCCAGGGACCCCAGGGAACCTCACACCACCAGAGTCCTCACATAATTCAAATACCCGCTACATATATATATATATATATATATATATATATATATATATTTATTTTTCAGACACCCTAGAGAATACAATGGCAGTCGTTGCAATACTTTATGTCACACCGTATTTGTCTTACATACGCAATTTTTGTGGAAAAAAATACACTTTTTTTTTTTTAAAATAAGACAACAGTAAAGTTAGCCCCATTTTTTTTTTTTATATTGTGAAAGATAATGTTACACCAAGCAAATTGATACCCAACATGTCACACTTCAAAATTGTGCCCGCTTGTGGAATGGCGACAAAAAAAATGGGCTATACAGCACACCACTCAAAAATCCTTCGTAGCTGTTCTTGAGGCAGTTTTTTTGTTTTTACTGATATACAAGCAGAGTATGGTCTGCTTTTAGATCGGTAATTTAGATGCCTGAATATCTAAAAATGTGGGGACAGGAAAGGTGTGAAATATATATGTAGCGGGGTCCTCAAATTGATGGGATACACCTGGGCAATAGTGTGACCCAGGTGTATAATTGTGTTAGGATTCAGACCCCTTTTTGTTTCGTGGAGGATTGGAGGATGTAATATTCTCCTTTGCCTGTGGGTGGCGTAGTACCCACAGGCTTCAGGTAGAATCATCCCCTGCAGTGCTCCCTGTTTGGTCTCTTCCCGGAGATGGTATGGCTGGGGCGGGGAACCCGCCGGGCCATTGATGGGAGGAGATAAAAGGGGGAGACGCCCTTGCCACGAGGTTCTTGCGGAGAAGGAGGTCCTCGGAGGAGGAGGGTTGCGGTCTGCACCCAGGGCCCTTAGGCCTGGGTGCGGGAGATCCAGGAGTCTGGTCCAGGTGCCCATGGCCTGGTCCGGAGTCATGTTGGCGTCCATCCCAGGCACCTTTAGCCTGGGGTGAGGTACTATCGAGGTGGCCTGGGGCCCAGTACCTTCGACTGGGTCCCGCTAGGGTGGACTGTCCGAGGGTCCCTGAGCGGAGGGACTCGTACCTGAGGTGAGGAGGCCGGGGAGGTTACCCACTGGAGACCCGGAGCAGCACCAACCCGGTGACAGTGGGCCTCTGGGAACTCTCTTGGGAGGACACATCCCCCTGATAGGGGCCACAGCGTATCGAAGAGGGCTCCATTGCTGTTCATAGGGGTTGCTGGAAGAGACCCCATCCTTCCTGTTCTGTAACAGCCGGATTGGCTTAGGTGCCGCTGGTCATAGTACAGTGGCATAGAACTCAAACTTTAGGAAGTGCCTCGATCTGCTCGCCCCACCGTTGGCAAGGTTATAGGTCCCAACCAGTTTGCTGCAAAAGAACTGTTTATCGTGCTTTGCTATTGGAGTGCCAAATAAACAAGTGTTGGACCTTTCTCCGGTGTGTGAACTCCAGTTACTGGAAGCAGAGGGGAGGCTGGTGAGCTTGCAATTACAGACTCAGTGCATTCGCAGAACACATTGGCCCGAGGAAACATCAGGAAGTGGCCTTCACCTCCCTATTGTAATGGGGAGGACATGGGCCGTGGCGCATCTCACCCTCACAACTCAGAAACCCCTAGACATGAGTTGGTGTGTAACAGATGAAGAAGTTGGAGAGAGGGTGAGGCCGCTACACGTGGGGGCTCGTGAGTCCGGGATACAGTGTGTTCTAAAGATGGACTTGAGAATGTCTACATTTGAACTTTGCTGCCCAGAGGAGTTCCGAGCAGATCGGCCAAATTACTGGCCAAAGTGCGTCCCTGCTCGGAGTTGTGGAAATGACCCTAACACGGGAAAGGCCCATGCGGAGGAGCGGAAAAAGGGAGAGGTCCAGCCGTGTGACGTACTGCACGTGGGGACTGTTAACGCACTGCGCCACGAGGCACCCCATGGCGACATCGTTCGTGGGCGGAGTCAAGAGGAAGCCCGCGAAAATGTACAGCTCATGGGAGGAGTCTGGCCAAGTGTGGGGATACACGTGGAGACTCCGGCGCGGGGTCAGTGCATGATGGAGCAGCAAACAGTCGGGATGACCTCAAGTGCCCCGTGGATTATGGTTCCTCACCCCACGAGAATGACTTCCTTTGCTGCCCCCATCACAGACACGGGGATAAGACTTAGGCCCCGAGGGCGGTTGGCTCTGTACACCTGCAGAGACACGGAGGCCCTCGGTGTGATCTGTCCCGGCTGCTCGGGACTGGTGGTTACCCTGAAGCCATTCAGGCGATGTGAGGAGTGCAGAGAATTCCTTTTTGAGGTCGAGTCGTCCACAGCAAGACCCCGGGCTCTTCGCCTCAACCACCTCACGGGTACTGCTACTCCGGAAGGGGAGGTCAAGGCCCTTGTCGAGGTTCCTGTGCGCGCTGACCAGGGCGATGGACTGCCCAACAGAGAAAAATCCGAAGATGCTGCTTCGGTCGCCACAAGTTCCCTGCTTCCACCACCGAAGAGGAAAGTTGGCCTAGTACAGGCATCCTATGGACGTGGTCGAGCTTCACCCCGCTGCTTGCCTGGCCTGGATGGCGCCGGTCGAGATGGAAGTCCCGGACATCCCAGTCTTCTACAAGGGTCAGGTGAGCCAGGGGCTGGGACTGTGGTGGTGGTTGGAGGTGTCGGGGGCCCATTGGAGGTGGAACCCCCCAGGGAAGATGATTCTGTGTCCACGGGTAGATATCTGCCTGCGGAGATGTATGACACCTCCGACCTAGAGTCGCTGTCTGATTGCGGAGATGATGACGAGTTTGTGTGGGACAAGTTGAAGGTGCCCCATGCTCGCAGGTACCTGGAATGTGTGCCGGCAGTGTCTAAGAGGTTTGAGGACTGCAAAGCTGAATGGAAATTGGGGCGCCATATCCATGCTGACAAGATAGTCATTTGCAGAAGAGAAGGAGAAGATGTCAAGTATTCGATAGAGGCATTTGACAAACACCTGAAACCCCTGTACCTGCCGGATCCAAAGTTTTACTTATAGGAGAAAAGAACTCCTGTTTATTTCTTTTGTGCACTTGAACTTTCTGGAAGAGCCATTCCCAGACACGCAGGACTGTGCCCTGCTTTTGTTTTTGTTTGGGCTTTTCTTTTTTCTCGTTGGAGACTTGGGGACTGTTGTGTTTTCGTGTTTCCCCTTTTCTTCATGTGCCAAAGGCAAGGACATTTGGGAATAGTGGCAGAGTAGGGAAAGCTGGAAGAACGAAGATTCGTTGAGTGTCATGACCGCGGCGTTGTCACCAGGTGGCAGTGTTGCGCAACAAATGTTTGAAAATATTTCACCCACACATCACCTTGCTTGTTGGAGTGAGTGGGTCTCTCGGCTGACGGGCCCACTCATCCCAAATGACACGAAATTATGTTAGGATGTTGTTTTTCTTTCCCCTGCAGGAGAATCGTCAATCAAGACCATTGAGAGTGGGTGGCTCTTAGACAGTGTGGGAGAGGGGTTGTGATTATGCAGATGTTAAAAGTGTTTTATGACATAAGTTGTTTTATATGTTCCCCATTCCCTGAGCAGGTCTTGGCACTTGGGAAATTTAGAGGAATTGCTTCAGGGGTTTCACTCCATGCCACCACTTTATGGGAGGTATGGGTGTGCACCTGACGCTGGGGACCAGCGTCAAATTACAGGGGGGAGTGTGTAGCGGGGTGCTCAAATTGATGGGATACACCTGGGCAATAGTGTGACCCAGGTGTATAATTGTGTTAGGATTCAGACCCCTTTTTGTTTCGTGGAGGATTGGAGGATGTAATATTCTCCTTTGCCTGTGGGTGGCGTAGTACCCACAGGCTTCAGGTAGAATCATCCCCTGCAGTGCTCCCTGTTTGGTCTCTTCCCGGAGATGGTATGGCTGGGGCGGGGAACCCGCCGGGCCATTGATGGGAGGAGATAAAAGGGGGAGACGCCCTTGCCACGAGGTTCTTGCGGAGAAGGAGGTCCTCGGAGGAGGAGGGTTGCGGTCTGCACCCAGGGCCCTTAGGCCTGGGTGCGGGAGATCCAGGAGTCTGGTCCAGGTGCCCATGGCCTGGTCCGGAGTCATGTAGGCGTCCATCCCAGGCACCTTTAGCCTCGGGTGAGGTACTATCGAGGAGGCCTGGGGCCCAGTACCTTCGACTGGGTCCCGCTAGGGTGGACTGTCCGAGGGTCCCTGAGCGGAGGGACTCGTACCTGAGGTGAGGAGGCCGGGGAGGTTACCCACTGGAGACCCGGAGCAGCACCAACCCGGTGACAGTGGGCCTCTGGGAACTCTCTTGGGAGGACACATCCCCCTGATAGGGGCCACAGCGTATCGAAGAGGGCTCCATTGCTGTTCATAGGGGTTGCTGGAAGAGACCCCATCCTTCCTGTTCTGTAACAGCCGGATTGGCTTAGGCGCCGCTGGTCATAGTACAGTGGCATAGAACTCAAACTTTAGGAAGTGCCTCGATCTGCTCGCCCCACCGTTGGCAAGGTTATAGGTCCCAACCAGTTTGCTGCAAAAGAACTGTTTATCGTGCTTTGCTATTGGAGTGCCAAATAAACAAGTGTTGGACCTTTCTCCGGTGTGTGAACTCCAGTTACTGGAAGCAGAGGGGAGGCTGGTGAGCTTGCAATTACAGACTCAGTGCATTCGCAGAACACATTGGCCCGAGGAAACATCAGGAAGTGGCCTTCACCTCCCTATTGTAATGGGGAGGACATGGGCCGTGGCGCATCTCACCCTCACAACTCAGAAACCCCTAGACATGAGTTGGTGTGTAACAGATGAAGAAGTTGGAGAGAGGGTGAGGCCGCTACATATATATATATATATATATATATATATATATATATATATACTATATATACAGTATCTCACAAAAGTGAGTACACACCTCAAATTTTTGTAAATATTTTATTCTATCTTTTCATGTGACAACACGGAGGAAATTACACTTTGCTACAATGTAAAGTAGTGAGTGTACAGCTTGTATAAAGGTGTAAATTTGTTGTCCCCTCAAAATAACTCAACACACAGCCATTGATGTCTAAACCGCTGGCAACAAAAGTGAGTACACCCCTAAGTGAAAATGTCCAAATTGTCAATATTTTGTGTGGCCACCATTATTTTCCAGCACTGCCTTAACCCTCTTGGGCATGGAGTTCACCAGAGCTTCACAGGTTGCCACTGGAGTCCTCTTCTACTCCTCCATGGCGACATCACGGAGCTGGTGGATGTTAGAGACCTTGCGCTCCTCCACCTTCCGTTTGAGGATGCCCCACAGATGCTCAATAGGGTTTAGGTCTGGAGACATGCTTGGCCAGTCCATCACCTTTACCCTCAGCTTCTTTAGCAAGGCAGTGGTCGTTTTGGAGGTGTGTTTGGGGTCGTTATCCATTTGGAATACTGCCCTGCGGTCCAGTCTCAGAAGGGAGGGGATCATTGCTCTGCTTCACTATGTCACAGTACATGTTGGCATTCATGGTTCCCTCAATGAACTGTACTTCCCCAGTGACGGCAGCATTCATGCAGCCCCAGACCATGACACTCCCACCACCATGCTTGACTGTAGGGAAGACACACTTGTCTTTGTACTCCTCACCTGGTTGCCGCCACACACGCATGACGCCATCTGAACCAAATAAGTTTATCTTGGTCTCATCAGACCACAGGACATGGTTTCAGTAATCCTTGTCCTTAGTCTGTTTGTCTTCAGCAAACTGTTTGTGGGCTTTCTTGTGCATTATCTTTAGAAGAGGCTTCCTTCTGGGACGACAGCCATGCAGACCAATTTGATGCAGTGTGCGGCGTATGGTCTGAGCACTGACAGGCTGACCCCCCACCCCTTCAACCTCTGCAGCAATGCTGGCAGCACTCATACGTCTATTTCCCAAAGACAACCTCTGGATATGACGCTCAGCACGTGCACTCAACTTCTTTGGTGGACCATGACGAGGCCTGTTCTGTGTGGAACCTGTCCTGTTTAACCGCTGTATGGTCTTGGCCATCGTGCTGCAGCTCAGTTTCAGGGTCTTGGCAATCTTCTTATAGCCTAGGCCATCTTTATGTAGAGCAACAATTCTTTTTTTCAGATCCTCCGAGATTTTTTTGCCACGTGGTGCCATGTTGAACTTCCAGTGACCAGTATGAGAGAGTTAGAGCAATAACACCAAATTTAACACACCTGCTCCCCATTCACACCTGAGACCTTGTAACACTAAAGAGTCACACGACACCGGGGAGGGAAAATGGCTAATTGGGCCCAATTTGCACATTTTCACTTAGGGGTGTACTCACTTTTGTTGCCAGCGGTTTAGACATTAACCACTTAAAGGGGAGTTCCATCCTTTTTTATGTTTATTAAAAGTCAGCAGCTACAAAAAGTGTGAGACGAATCGCTTAAAAAAAAAATATATATATTTATTTTTACACTGTCCTTTTTTAAAAAAAATGTTTGGGTCACTTTTTTTCCTATTACAAAGAATGTAAACATCCCTTGCAATAGAAAAAAGCATGACAGGTCCTCTTAAATATGAGATCTGGGGGTCAAAAAGACCTCGAATCTAATATTTACACAAACATGCAATAAATAAATAAAATTCCCCTTTAAGAGCATTGGGCAAAAGTGACGTTTGACGTCGCATCCGCCATCCAATGCTATGGAGCAGAGTGGGGGCCATCTTTCCCTCACTTGGCTCCAGGCTGTGGACGTGACAGGACCCGATCGTCTCCGCCGTTACTGACGGCTCCGGTAAGCATTGGAGAGGACTCTCCCACCCCCGATAAAATCTGCCGCTGAGACCACTTTTATCTGAAAGCGGAAAGCCCACTGAAGAAGAGTATACCTGGGTTATGGTAGCTATCTGCTGCCATAACAACGGTATTCCTCTTCAAGCAGCCAACGTATAATGACGGCGGGCGGTCCATAAATGGTTAATGGCTGTGTGTTGAGTTATTTTGAGGGGACAGCAAATGTACACCGTTATACAAGCTGTACACTCACTACTTTACATTGTAGCAAAGTGTCATTTCTTCAGTGTTGTCACATGAAAAGATAGAATAAAATATTTACAAAAATGTGAGGGGTGTACTTACTTATGTGAGATACTGTATATTATCCTTTTTTTTAAACTATATAGCGATGTATATTGAAAGATCTATTATTCTCTTCCAGAAGAGGAGCTTACACTTTCCACCTTGGTCGCCCACATTATTATTAATATTATTTTTAATACAATATTAAATATGTAGCGCCCTGCTCCTGATGACCAGGCGCTATGTTAAATTTAGTGGGTGTCTGAGCTGGTAGTTGGCTCAGACTCTGTAAATAATTAATGCTAAATCAGCCTCTGTTGGCTGTGTTGGAAGACTTCCCACTTTTTTCCTGTAGGTGGCGTTACCACCGCAGGCCAATGTGGAAGACTGACAGGCCAAAGTGCATTGGGTATCTTTCCCCGGGAACAGTTCAGTGGGCGTGGTCTACCCGCTGAGCATGCTGGGTAAGGGTACTTAAGGGGCAGACGCCATCTTTTGAGGTCTTTCTTCCCCTCGCGGCCCTCCTGGCGCGAGGAGTGTGTTGTGTGATTTTGGCCACGGGACCATGTTGGTCCGAGGCTGCAACTCTACCAAGTAGGCCCCGTTATACTGACTGGGGCCTACACTTTGAAGGTGATCCTGTGCTGTCCGTCCTGCGGGAGGAAGCCACTCAATGGAGGAAACCAGGGGAGGACCTGTCCTGGAGAAGACCGAGCGGAAGGCTGGTGTCTTGAGGAGGGCCTGGTAATTCTGTTGGAGGATGCACCGTAGCTAAAGTTTACCTTACAGTCTGCCGGGTCGGCTTAAAGTAAGGTGACCAGATTTTTTAAATGAAATCCGGGGACATATTTTTTTTTTACTAGTAATGGCGGCAATCAGCGACTCTCTGCCTGTCGCCGCCACCATCCGCCTAACAGCCTGTCAAGTCTTACTCTCCGGTCCCCGGCTACTACTGGGTGGGGAGCAGAGGAAGATCACTCCGCCAGGGAAGGCAAGGAGATAAGCAGGCGGGTGGCCGGGACTTTAGGCAAGGCAGGAGAACATGCGAACGGAGCTGAATGGGCACCCGAAACTGAAGAAATATTCCCTTCCGCTCCGACCAGCACATGATCATCAGAAAGGGGCACAGAGCGGGGGTTTGTAATTCAGAATTTGTTTTTTTTTATTCTGCACTGACTGTCTTTGAAATTGCCCCAGCCCCTGTTCAAATCCAATCCGGGGACAAAACCGGGGACAGACTTGGTCCTGCGACAGTGTCCTCAATCCCGGGACTGTCCCCTGAAACTGGGGATGTCTGGTCACCCTAGCTTAAAGGCTCTTTGACTGCTTGGCTGGAAGTTCGGGCGTTAAATCCTGTGGCAGAGGATCCCGGATTATCCAATTTTGTGCACAACCAGTCTGTGGCAGAGACTGGTCCTGATCATTGTCCGTGCATCATTCTGGTTGTTGGGCCAGGTGAGAGGGGCCTATCCGGGTGAGCAATACCCACTCGAGGAGGAGTGGGGAATGACTTTGTAGTTGAGAAGTTTTTCCCCAGTGATCTGTACTGTGTACCTGAACCTACCCCTTTCCTTTCATCCTTCTACTGTTCTTCACAAGTTTTAAGCAAGAGAGAAATAATACATCTTGTGTGGACATTGGAGTTTTTACAGACTTTCTTCCCCTAGACAAGGAATACTGAGGTAACGTGCAAGGCCCAAATTTAAACCAGCAGCTCCTACGGGGGTGTGCTACACGTACAGCGGGGACTCAGTTCCTGGAATCATGCTGTTTGTGGATACACAGTATGATGTTTATCGTATACATCGCATCCGCAATCAGGGATGTGTGTAGACCTTGTTTTCTTTTACAGGAACTAAACTTTACACTTCTTGATTTCTAAGTTCCTTTTTTAACTTAAAGGGGAGTTCCACCCTTTTTTTATGTTTATTAAAAGTCAGCAGCTACAAAAAGTGTAGCTGCTGGCTTTTAATAAACATAGTGTAGCGCTGGAAAGAACTGTCTGCCGCCTCTCCTTCTTCTCTCCTCTCCATGTCGCCTCTCCTTCTTCTCTCCTCTCCATGCCGCCTCGCCTTCTTCTAATTTTAACTGTATAGATATATACAGTTCTTTCCAGCGCTACACTATTTTTGTATACTCATTTTGTTTGTACCTTATATCAAAGGTTTTTTTGGTGTTTAGCAGCAGGTTTCCTTAAGGGACATATTCATTTATTTATTTTTTTAAATCACTTTGCACCTAGCGCGAATTTTTACTTTTTATAACCATTTTAATAAACATACACTTACCTGCTCCACTGTCCAGCGACGCGCCGCCTGGAGCTCCGCTCCTCTCCCCCTTCCTCCGCCGGCGCGTCCATTCACAGTATGGGCACCCGGCCGTGACAGCTTTCGGCTTCACGGCCGGGCACTCACTGCGCATGCGCGAACGGCGCAGCGCTCTGTGAGTGGACAGGCGATCGCCTGGGACCTGTCACGTCCCAGGTGATCGCCTACAGGGAGGAGCCGCCACAAGGCGATATGACGTATCGCCTAGGCGGCTCCAGGGAGGAAGGAGGAAGTGGGACAGGAAGTCCCACTCCTACTGAAGCCCCCACTCCCCCCAAAAAAAAATTACATGCCAAATGTGGCATGTAAGGGGGTGAGGAGTGGAATAAAAAAAAGAATAAAAATTGGGTGGAACTCCACTTTAAAGGGGTTGTAAAGGGAATTTTTTTGTTTAAAAATGTTATACTTGTGTAGCACACAGATCCCTTACGTCTTACCTTAACAAGGCGGGACACACCATACTACAATGCCCAGGATCCTTCTGTAGTAAAAGGTTGAGCGGTGTTCTAATTGTTGGGTCCTGCAGCAAGTTACCTCCTTCTGTTGGTTCTCACCCCTAGAGTGTAGGGAAGAGTCTGTTGTATGTGCACCAATAAGACCAATGTCCAGACCAAGTTAAACCTTAACCTCCCTGGCGGTAATCCCGAGCGTGACTCGGGGTTGTTTTTTTATGCTAGGATCGGTAACCCCGAGTCACGCTCGGGGTAGACATTGCAGAACCCGCAGCGGAGTTTCCTTACCTTCTCCTGGCGATCCAGCGATGATGTCCTCTGCTGTGATCGCCAGCGAGATCTCCGGCGAGTGTCGGCACTTTCGACCCCATCTGACTTCCTAGTTCCGTTCCCTGCGAGCCGCAGCGGCGCATGGGAGCGGAACTGGGCGGCAAATTCAAAAAGGTAAACACATAGTATACATACAGTATACTGTAATCTTACTGATTACAGTACTGTATGTAATAATTACACATCCCCTTTGTCCCTAGTGGTCTGTCCAGTGTCCTGCATGCAGTTTTATATTATAAAAACGATTCTTTCTGCCTGGAAACTGGAGATTGTCCATAGCAACCAAAAAGTGTCCCTTTATGTCAAAAGTGGTTTTAGACCAACTAGAAAACAGCGATAATAAATTAGAATCACTCGCAGAATTGAGCGATAGTGATTTGTGGGGAAATTCGTCATCAAACACTAAATCTAATGACAGCGACAATTCTGCAACTGAGCAAATTTCAGTGTTTTTGATTTGATTACATTATTGAATAATTTTTATTATAATTACATTACTATTTTTTATAATTATTTATAGTTATTTATTATATTATAATTTATAATTTTGTGTTTCAAACTTTATCATACCTGGGATGTCTACTAGACTCTTGTTTGGTCAGGTTTAAGTAAGTAATTACTAAGAATTGCAGGCCTATAATACATAACACCAAATTTCCATGCAAAATAATTGTACCGCTTTTAGTACATAATTCCAGAAAGAATCATACCGCCAGGGAGGTTAATGAAGGAAGGTTTATTTTCTTTATACTGGAAACTGTATAGGAAAGTTGAAGCTGAAGAATAAAGCAACAGGGAGGCAGGTTCAGGCACGCGGCACTTAATGTCACCACTTGATCCCAAATGGGTCTAGCTCACCCGGATAGTTCCCCGTAAGAGCGGATCCTAGCAGCCGGAGTGATGCTCTGCGTTTTCTCAGGTTTCTTTCTCTAGGTACGATCGGGAGACCCTCTGCCACAGAATCTTTGAGCCCCGAACTCCTCAGCACTTGTAACACGAGGACAGGTGCCAGCAACAGAACATTACAAGGCCCTGGATGAATGGTGAAATCCCTCCAGAAGGTTACCGGGCCTCTCTTTCACCGTGAACTCTCACTGGTCCGTCAGAAAGGTCCTCCCCCGGCCTCCTCTTCTTAGAGCGGGCCCCTCTCAGGGGCACCCTGGGATTCCTCCTCTTATGAAATGGGCCCCAGCTAAAGGTGCTGGGCCCAATGGCGAGGCTGCAGACCCAGGCCAAAGGTGCCTGGGCCTGATGCCCACGCGCACCCCTGGCCTGGAGGGCTGGGCGGTGTGGACTTGGACTTGCTCTTCAAGTCCCCGAACTTCGACCCCTTCCAGGTGGCGTCTGCCCCTTATGTTTCCTCTCCCAGCATGCACAGCAGGCCAACCATGCCCACCGTACCGCTGCCGAGAGAGGACACCCTAAGGCACAGCACTGTTACCAGTGGTTCAACCCTGACCTATCATGGCAGTGCCACCTACAGGCCACAGGGAACTGCACACCGGTATACCACCTGCAGAAATAAAGTAGCACAACCTATAAATGAGAACGGTCTGAGCCTAACTACTAACTCAGACCAGCCCCCTAAATTTGAGTATGGCACCCCCTAAATTTGTGACACCCGCTACACTTACCTCCACTGTGCAGCTCGTTTTGCACAGAGTGGCCCCGAACCTGGTCTTCTGGGGTCCCTCGGCGGCTGTCTCGGCTCCTGCCCACAAGAACTAAACACCTTCATGCAAGCTCTCTCGCATGATGGTTAGTTCTTGCGGGCGCGCTCCCGTGATACAGCCGGCGGCTATAGCGGCTCACTGTATCACTCGGCCCCGCCCCCGGCGCGCCGCGTCATTGGATGTGATTGACAGCAGCGCGAGCCAATGGCTGCGATGTTTTTAATCAATCCACTGTAGCCAATCAACGGCCAGGCTGAGCGGCGAAGAGGACGCGGGGGGCGAGCGCAGCAGGTGAACGGGCTCAGGTAAGTAAAACGGGGGGCTGGGGGGCCGGTATTGACGGACCTTAAAAGGTGAAAAAACATGAACCTTTAGTGTCCCTTTAAACATTTTTTGCTGGAGCGTTATTTTCCCAAATAGCAAGCAGTTGTGCTTCAAGTTTAAAAATAACTTGCTAAGCTATCGCTAGACTTGCCAGGCTTCACGCATTTGTTGCACAACTGCAGCAAGTCCGCATTGCATGACTCCAGATCAACTCTCTTTGCAAACATTCTGCAAGTCTGCTGCAAGGTCTGGTTCAGTTATGTTGTGCAAAAGTCATCCCACCACAGGGGGCACTGTAGCTGAATTTTCATGCTGAAGACTTGCCGAGCTCTTGATGTAGACTGACCACTGCAACTTTGCTCTTGCTAGAGACTTGCTACGCAAATTTTCTACAAATTGGAACTTGTGCTTCAAGTGCTCTGCAAGTGTGCAACTTGCCAGTGAAAATGTCCAGCAAGTTAACAGATTTACAATTCAACACTGCTACAAATCTGTGGCAAGTTATCCTTACTATCTAGGTTACAATCCCTACCACAGATCGGAGAATACAGAAACAGATTTTATGTAAGGCTCAGTCTACCCAAAACTCACCCATCTACTGACCTCCTGTAGATCTCAGAAAATCCAGTGTTGGAAACTCTGAGCCAAGGGTTCCCAGCTCCGCCTTCTGCTGTACTCTTGAATTGGCACCCTTTATTTATATGACGTTATGGAGATAAGAGAGAAGATGAGTTCTCACTGTTGGAGTTGGCAGAAGATGGTTCACAGAAGATGAGCACACTGGAGATAACTGCTAATGAACTAGGGTGACGACATTTCCAAACTGCGATTCAGGGACACACCCCCTCTCTCACCTTCTCCAAAAAAAGATGGGGGGGCAGGGGAAATGTAGTCTCGGGGTTGATGGGGAATTTGGCGGCGGGTTATTTGTCAGGTGAATGTGCCACTTGCCACCAGATGCAGTGCTGCTTGCCACCCATAGCCTGCCACCAGATACAGTGCTGCTGTCACTCCCTCTGCATGAACCACGTGCGTAGAAGGAAAGGAGTGGCATCACTATCTGGAGAGTGAAGATCACACCAGTCCCTGCTGCTTACCGCTGGGTGCCGGAGAAGGAGGAGGTGCCAAGGTGAGTGGGGACAGCAGTGCTGCACTAGGCGCAGGCCTCGCTCCCGATCTCACTGTCTGAGAGTAAATTGTCACTGTTTGCAAGATACCAGGCAGCGCTGGCCCTAGCAACCAGTTCCAGAAATGTAGTTATTAGTTAGTAGGGGATGGCTGTGTCCTCCATTTCATTCCGGGACATTGTATTGTCCCAGAATGAAGGTGCCCAGGACCCAGGACAGACATGTCAATTGCGGGACAGTCCCGGGCAATCCGGGACAGGTGGGCACCCTATGATGAACCGATCCTTTATAAACCAATACAGGAGCAATCCCATTATTAGGGTTCATGCACACAGAGATTCTTTAGATATTTTAAATGCCCACTGTAATTCCCAGGCACTTTCTGGCACCAAGCGAGTCATAGGTGCTGCATACAGCCTGAAGATTTGTGTTCGGGAAACACATTGGGTGAAAAAGGACGGGTAAACGTTGGTGCAAAGAAGTAACAGCATTTACAATAGTTTGGCCATGTACAGCTATTCACTTGTATTGCAGTATGTATGCAGCACATTCAGTTCCCTGGGTGTAGAAAGGGGCCTGGATCTTACTCAGGTATAATAAATGGCTATAACTGTGCATATATTCCTTAACTTGTTCCCGCTGAGCGTACGCATATATACCGCCTCGCGGAAGTGGATCTTTTTTGGTGGAGCCCCATATAGCACTGCTGTGTGTTGTGATGAGTGCAGGCTGCATAGTGCATTCCCAACACAGAGAATGAGCTGTCAGTGACAGTTGTGGGCCTCGTACTAACAGTCAGGAACTGGGAGGATGGGTTCCTGATCACCTGATTTCTGTGATAGCCTCTGGTTGGCTGTAACAATGATCAGTCACCACACCGCCGACACTGTGTTTTTTTTTATCATCTTGAATGAAGAAAAAGATACAGAGGGGTTGATTTACCAAAGGCAAAAAGACTGTGCACTTTGCAAGTACAATTGCTCCAAAGCTTAGTAAATGAGGTAAAGCTTCATCTTGCAAAACGTACCCAATCACGTGCAAGGAAAATAAAAAAAGCTGCATTTTTTGCTTGCACATGATTGGATAATGGAAGTCAGCAGAGCTTTTGCGCAATTACTAAGCTCTGGAGAAACTACACTTTGCAAAGTGCACGGTGTATTTGCCTTTAGTAAATCAACCCCATTGTATTACATACATGATACATCATATAATACATTGTATTACATACATGATACATCATATAATATATTGTATTACATATGTAGCGATACCTCCAACTAAGAAGGCCGTAGATTTAGTTTGGGCCCTGAAGACAGCTCCGCCAACCCCCGGCAATATGCTCTACCCCCTTCTGGCACAGCTAGTACTGACAGTAAATTGTATATCTTATACTGTATGAATAACTGAGCATTGAGACAATACTAAATTGAAATGAATGTAAGATTTTACTTAAGCTCTTGGTAAGGAAAAGGATAACATCAATAACAGTTTACAGAATAATCATTAGTAATGCAGAGCCCAGCCACACTAACACACTATAGGGTTAACACATAACAAGTGCGCCACGCGGGCGACCGTTAGCTAAGTGCCCTGTGGCGCAGTAACCAAAACACCTTAAAAACCCCACCAGGCCTGGTTCTGATATCTACAACTTAGTCCTTTTTCTTCACCGGCAGATCTTTAACGGTGGTGCACATTAACAGAGTACAAACTTTGTAATCCAATGGGGTAGGTAAAGATGGGGTAGAAACTCGGCTATACGAACAGTAGGTTTAGCTCCGACAAGGGCCTTCAATAAGAATACCAAGAATAACTCGTAGGCCACGGCAGTCTATAGGCCTATATGCAGTAACAGTATATCAATTGGGCATATGCCCTCTCACCCGCCCGGACTACGGTTCCAGTCCGGGAACTTCCACCAACTGTGTCCCACACACACTCAGTCTCTTCAGCGATCGGGTCCCCGATCCAACAAGGCTGTATTTGAGCGAAGTCAGATGCCACCCAGGCTCGCAGAGGGGTGGAAGGCTCTTTGGTGCTGCGCAAGGTCTCAGGCTTCAGGCCTTGCACTCCGACACATCCGCACAGGAGGATCAGTCTCTGAAGTCTCGTGTCCCAAAGAGGCCGAGCCCAGCCTCGCCTCCTCCTCTTATAACCCCTCCCATGAGTCTCTGCGGTGGAAACATTACCGAACAGGGTTCTGGGTAATGTAGTCTCTCTGCATTAAAGGGGAACACCCCGCTACACATACATGATACATCATATAATACATTGGGGTTGATTTACTAAAGGCAAATTGACTGTACACTTTGCAAAGTGCAGTTGTACTCTGCAAGTGCAATTGCTCCAGACTTTAGTAAATGAGGTAAAACTTCACTTTGCAAAGAATACCAAATCAAAGAATACCAGAGCAACTGCTCTGGCAGAGTGCAACTGTACTTTGCAAGGTGCACAGTCTATTGACTTGGTGTTGTGCCTAGTCGTTTTTGTGTTGTGTGTCATGTCTACAAAAATTTTCAATAAAAATAATTTTATAAAAAAAAAAAAAAAAAAGATGCACAGTCTATTTGCCCTTAGGAAATCAGCCCCATTGTATTACATACAAGATGTGTTACATAATATAATGCATTGTATTACATACAAGATACATCATATAGTACATTGTATTACATACAAGTAATGATACATCATATAATACTTTGTATTACATACTAGACACATCATATAATAAAATGGGGTTGATTTACTAGACAAATAGACTGTGCACTTTGCAAAGTGCAGTTACCCAATCACATGCCAGGAAATTAAAAAAAAATGCATTTTTGCTTGCACATGATTGGATGATAAAATTCAGCAGAGCCTCTGCTCATTTACTAAGCTCTGGAGCAACTGCACTTGCAGAGTGCACAGTCTATTTGTCTTTAGTAAATCAACCCCATTGTATTACATACAGGATATATCATATAATACATTATATTACATACGCAATACATCATATACAGTAATACATTGTATTACATAAGAGATACATCATATATTACATTGTATTACATACAAGATACATCATATAATACATGGTATCTTTTTCCCCTTGCTAGAGGAGAGGATGTAAACAAAAAAACAAAAAAAACGTGTGTTAAAAATAATAATGGTAATAAAAATAAAGATAAAATGGCTATATCAGGGTTTGATCTAGGTCAGTGCCAGGATTACGGTTAGGGTCAAAGTCAGGGTCAGTGTCAAAGTCAGGGTCAGTGTATTTTAGGTAGGAGTAATAGAAAAAAATTTTGGGGTAAAACTTAATATCAGTATCACTTAGTGTCAGTGTGTTTTAGGTAGGATTTTTTAAAAAAAAAACACTATTGTTTCTTTTCCCTACTACGGGTACAAATAACATATACATATGTTGTATCACTGTGATCATCAGGAGTAGAATTTATTTTTGGTTGTGCAATGCAATGTATTACTGTATATGGTAATAGCAAGAAATATGCAGCTATTGTTTTTTTATATATATTTTAATCGGGAAGTAAAAATGTATTGAACTTTCAGAAACACAATACTTGAAAGAAAACAAAACAGAACATTTTCAGTGTATACAGCCAGTAGCCATGAGAAAGCACCGTACAGTACAAAAAGAGGCACAAAAAGGCTTACATACAGTAAGACATGACAGCTGACAAGTCATAAGGGTGTATAAGCCTCAAGAATTGCCAGCTCAGGATATAAACAGTTTTAAAGCTCAACTTCCAGGAAAGTACATACTACCCCCAAGCAGCTTAGAAAATTACAGTAATCTATGTAGCACCAAATCCAGTGGAGCCAGGCCTGGGGAAGCCAACCAGGGTTCCCAGAATTTTTCAAATTTTGCTGGGCATCTACGGTGGAGGTATATTATCTTATCATAGGGTAAAGAGTGTCCTACAGCACCTATCCACTTCTCTCTATTTGGGAAAGTCTCCAGCTTCCAGTGCTGAAGAAGCAATTTATGAGCCGGAAATAACGCTTTGGATAATGCCTCAATCTGATAGGAAGATTGTGATGGACCCCTGTACTCAGGATGAGTCTGTCCGCCAATAATGCTTCCTCTGTCCGGTACCAGCGCGATCCAAGATCCCTCAGAGCACCCAGTCATTAGCTTTAACTCAATGCAAAAGGAAATGCTGAGTCCAGTGTGGTTGTACGGCAAGTTGGGTTAGGCAGACCCAACTGGGGTTCTCTGTCACCCTGTGCCTCTAATAGACACAGGGTGACTTACACATAGGAGGGGCCAAGGGTGCTGGACAATGAGCTTCCAATGCTCTCCAATGGTAAGCTGGGTTCCACAAGCTCCCCACCCAAAGTGACTCCCGTCACAAAGACAAATCACCATCCTCCAGAATTCCCAATATGCAAGGTTTCAAGTCTAACTTTACGATGGTTTGAAAAACAACGTGAAAGGTGTCTACCATTGACTCCCAATAGCAATGCAATCTGGGACCAGGGGCGGATCCAGAGTCTTTTCTCGGGAGGGGCACTGCCAAAAAATGATTTTTTTGTGGGAAATTTATCGGGGAAATGGTTGGTGTCGGCGCTTCAATCATCCCGGCACCATGGTTGTTATGGTGTCAGGATGATTGAAGCGCATTATTTCTATTATTACATT
The DNA here is from genome assembly GCA_029206835.1 of Rana muscosa. Lineage (NCBI taxonomy): Eukaryota > Metazoa > Chordata > Amphibia > Anura > Ranidae > Rana > Rana muscosa. The sequence continues at coordinate 160,796,597 of CM055127.1, read as the reverse complement.
GTAATATGAAATTAAATAGTTCAATGCAGAATCAGTGGGAGCCCCGAGTGTGTCACTTGCCACCGTCGCCTGCAATTAGTGGGAGCCCTGAGCGTGTCACTTGCCACACGTTGTGGATTGTCACTTGCCACGTCACCTGCTACATCTTGTGGATTGTCACTTGCCACACCTTGTGGATTGTCACTTCCCACATCACCTGCCACACCTTGCGGATTGTCACTTGCCACGTCACCTGCCACACCTTGCTGATTGTCACTTGCCACGTCACCTGCCACACCTTGCTGATTGTCACTTGCCTGCCACCAGATGCAGATTGTCATTTGCCACGTCACCTGACACAATTTGCGGATTGTCACTTGCCACGTCGCCTGCCACACCTTGCGGATTGTCACTAACTTGCCTGCTAAGGTGTAGTTTTGGTTGTCTCTTGCTGTGTCCCAGACTCCCAGAGTCAGGCAGCAGAGAGATAATGTAATCTCTCTGCTGCCTGCACAGTGAGGGCGGAAGTCACTGCAGGAATGTAGGGCAGGCACGGGCGGTGAGAGATGATCTCATCTCTCTGCTCCCCCGCTCCCGGCTAGCTGATTGGCCAGCTGCCACACTGAGCCTGCTCTCTCACTCTCACCTGCGCTGCCAACACACTGGGCAGCACGGTCTGCCCACGAACCGCGCCGCCCCCCGACAACAAACCGCGCCGCAAGCGGAGCCGCCCGCGGAGCCGCCCGCTTTCTTACCCGTCTGTGGAGCCGCACGCTATTGCACCTGCCCACAGAGCGGCCTGACGTGACTCACTGACGTCACTCGTTGCTAGACGCCAAGCGGCCCAGGCGTTAGCAGCGAGTGCAGGGAAGAGGCTCCACCCACCTCCTCCTCCGCTCCTGGTATCGTGTCAGTGCGCCGCGTAACTACATTAGACGAGTCTCTCTCTCGGCGCCGCTGATCGGCTGATGTGAGAAACTGAGAGAGAGACTCAGAGAGGCAGCCGCAGAACAAGTACTGTATATACTCGAGTATAAGCCGACCCGAATATAAGCCGAGGCACCTAATTTTACCCCAAAAAACTGGGAAAACGTATTGACTCAAGTATAAGCCTAGGGTGTCCTAGGCTTATACTTGCCTCACTTTGCCTCACTGTGCCCATGCCTCACTGTGCCCATGACTAGACTGATGTTTAACATGGAAGTCTATGGAAGGAGTGCCCGGCTTTGAAAAATCGGTTCTCCCAGACACCAAACTTTTCAAACTTATAGAGAAGACATGGGGCTACATGTGTGCCAAGTTTGGGGTCCAGAGGACCTACGACCGGCCGGTACCGGGTCCGCAAAATCACTGGAGAAATGACCGTTTAACATTGGAGTCTATGGAAGGGGTCCCCGATTTTAAAAAATCAGTGCTCCAAGGCCGGAAGTCCCCCAGACACCAAACTATGCACACTCGTAGAGAAGACATTGGGCTACATGTGTGCCAAGTTTGGGGTCCAGGGGTCCTACGGCCAGCCGGTACCGGGTCCTCAAATTTCGGGAGATCAGGCGCAAAAAAAAAAAACAGAGCAAGCAAGTGAGTGTGACAGATGGTCTCGGGGGGGGGGGGGGCAATTGCCCTGTTGCCCCCCCCTGGATCCGCCACTGTCTGGGACACTGCCAAAGCATGTGAATGAGATCTCGGTGATCCCACTTCCATGCAGCAATTTTTTTTAAAAGGGTATTTTTTTTGCTTTTTGGCCCAGTTTTCCTTTGACAATGAAAAAAAAAAAATCAGGAGCAATCCATTACCATTTACCACCAACTGAAAGCCCAATTTTTCCTGAAAATGAAGTAGTTGTGATGATATATAGTTTTGCTAACATATGCCAGAATTGTTTTACCTTCATCATGATGGGATTAAAGTGTCCCTTAAAGGGGTTGTAAAGGTTCGTGTTTTTTCACCTTAATGCATCCTATGCAATAAAGGGGTTGTAAATGTAAATGTTTTTTCACCTTAAAGTGGAGCTCCACCCTGAAAAAAAAAATGTCACCAAAAATCTATAAATAAATAAAAAAAAAGAAAAAAAATTTTTTTTTTTGACTTACCAGAAATAGCGGCTGCTATGCGGAAGTCCCTAATCTGCCTCTTCATCTTCCGCAGTGGATCTTCTTCCTTGTCCTACACTCGGATTCTTCTTGTGAATGGGGCGCGCTGCCTTCTGGGAACTGTGTGTATCCCAGGAGGCAGCTGCCCATTGACAAAGAGCCATGCGAGTCACGCATGCGCAGTAGGAAATGGGCAGTGAAGCCGTTTCCCTTAGTCAGGATGGAGGCACCGGGACCTGCCAGGACCGAGCGATTGACGTCGGGGGCCCGACATCGCGGGCGCCTAGGACAGGTAAGTGTCCTTATAAAAAGTCAGCAGCTACCGTGTTAGTAGCTGCTGACATAAAAAAAAAAAAATTGCGGGTGGAATCCCGCTTTAATGCATCCTATGCATTAAGGTGAAAAAACATCCGACAATACCGCCTCCCCCAGCTCCCCCCCCCCGTTTTGCTTACCTGACCCCTCGAAAGTCCCGCCCTCGCCCCCGACATCCTCTTCGCCGTGAGCCTGGCCGTTGATTGGCTACAGTGGATGGATTGAAAGCAGCGCAGCCATTGGCTGGCGCTGCTGTCAATCACATCCAATGACGCGGCGCGCCGGGGGGCGGGGCTGAGTGATACAGCCGGCGGCTATAGCCGCCGCTGTATCACAGGAGCGCGCCCGCAATAACTCCACACCATGCGAGCTCGCTCGCATGAAGTTGTGGAGTCCTTGCGAGGAGGAGCCGAGACAGCCGACGAGGGACCCCAGAAGACCAGGATCGGGACTGTGTGCAAAACGAGCTGCACGGTGGAGGTAAGTATAACATGTTTGTTATTTTTTTTCAAAAAAACAGGAACCTTTAGAGTCCCTATAAGATTAAAAACACCTCGCTGTCATGGCCCCCCCAGCCCCCCTTGTTTTACTTACCTGAGCCCGTTCACCTGCTGTACGCATCCCCCGGCGTCCTCTTCTCTATTGAGTCTGGCCGTTGATTGGATAGATTGATAGCAGCGCAGCCATTGGCTCCCGCTGCTGTCAATCACATCCAATGACGCGACCGCCGTCCGCTGGGGGGGCGGGACCGAGTCATACGCTTGGCGTCTATGGAGCTTCCCAGAGGGGGTTAGCTTTAGTGGGGAGGAGCCAAGACAGCCGCCGTGGGACCCCAGAACAGGAAGATCGGGGCCACTCTGTGCAAAACGAACTGCACAGTGAAGGTAAGAGCCCATTCACACAGGGGCGTCTTTGGATCCGACTCCAAATCGCCCCAGGTCGCCCCTAGTCGCCTCAGGTCGCGCTGGCTGAAGAAATCAATGTAAGTTAATGGAGCCGTCCTTATGCACACTACTGCAGTCGCTTCGACTTCAAAAAAGGTCCCTGTACTACTTCAATCCGACTCCTAGGCGACCTGTACCCATTCATTTCAATGGGAGTCGCCTATCACTGTCTTAATAGGAGCGACTCTCCAGGAAGATAACATACATTTATCAGGCAAAGCTCTCCCTCCCCCCTCCCTCCCACAGAGCTGATTCTTGTTTGATTGGCCACTGGAATGTCTCCTGTCCTGCAGGCAACTTGGAGTTGCCTTGTAAATAGCTCCAGGTCGTGCTGTGTTGCCTCATAAAATCGTGTCTGAGTTGCCTCATAAAATCGCGCTGGAAGTCGTGTTGCCCCTGTGTGAATGGGCTCTAAGTATAACATGTTTGTTATTTAAAAAAAAACAAAAAACAAACCTATATAACCCCTTTAACTATTCTGTATGTTGACCAATCATCTAAGAGAATTCAAGTGATCAGCATACTAGAAGCCAAAGGCATAAAGAAATGCCATTGGCACTCGGAGACAGGCAAGCAACCATGCTCTCTCATAGCTGTTGACTCAACCAAAAGTAGCTGTAAGGCACTGGACTCATCCATCAATCAGGTGGCATTGGTTGGACTTGATGACCTTACCGCAATAGCTCTAACCATGAAGTGGGGGCACACAAAGGACACTGGCCACTAAATTGAGAAATCTAAATTAATTTCACAAGTGAGCATCACAAAGTCGTCTTCAGAATCCATAACCAAACTTTCAATAAAATTTATTGAAACAGACATAACCATTTACTACCGCCGCTCAGGGGCTGGCAAACAATCATGCTCTCTCTTGGCTGTTGACTCAACCAGTTCAAACAAAAGTAGATGTGAGGTGTTGTTGGACCCATCTGTCAACTAGGTGATATTGGCTGGACTTGATGACTTAACTGTGAAAGCTCTACCACAATGCAGGGGGTCCCCAAGGGACAAAGGCCTCCCAAATTGAGAAGTCCAAGTGAAATTGTCTAAAAGAGTTCCAGACAGTCCTCTTACAAGTCCCTAATCATTTAACCATTGCCACTTGGGAATTGGCAAGCAACCATGCTCTCTTGTGACTGTTGACTCAACCAGCCAAAACAAAAGTAGATGTGAAGCGCTGGGCTCATCCATCAATTAATTGGTATTGGTTGGACTTTTTGACTTAACCTTGACAGCTCTACTACAATGCAGGGGGCCCCCAAGGGGACAATAGCGTCCCAAATTGAGAAATCCAAGTGAAATTGAAAATGAAATATTAGGCAGATGTCTTAAGAGTCCACTGCTGCACTGGGACTGCCAAGCAACCATGCTCTTTCTTAGTGGTCGACTTCCTAGTTTTCAAGTGAAATCGACAAAAGGAATGCCAGACAGTCTTTTTAATAGTCCATAATCATTTAATATTGATAACAATATGACAACAGAAAGAAAAAAGATATTTGACACACATTTCGGGGGCCAGCATTAGTGGTCGCAATACACATGTGCTGGAAAAACTCATGCAGCTGCACGAACATCAGGAATGTTCCTTCCCTGACAATAATAAAGGGGGTTGTTGGCCCCTAAAATGCATCAGCCACCTTTTATTCCCCTGTTGTCATATTTTTATCAACATCAAATGATTTTGGACTCATATGACGACTGTCGGGCGCACTAATTGTCAGTTTCACTTGGATTTCTCAATTTGGGGGGCAATTGCCCCAGTCTTGGTTGGTTTGGTGCATATGATGAAGGTATTCTCCCAGGTCTCACATGTTTCTCTCCTCTAGATAACGTCTCACTGTCTTGTGACCAATCAAAGCTCATTCCCTTGAAGGTGAAGGTGTTTATGGGGGAAGATAAAAAATATTCGTGGGTCAGACTGGAGCTGAATTCAACATTTTTGGAGATAAACACTATAAAGCCATCCCTGAGCCTGCCAGAATACCTGTCCATGAACGGCTCCCACACATATTCCTGTTATGCCTCTAACAGTTTGCATCTGAAAGGAGACACAGGTAACCATTTCTCTTACTCTATATGCTGGATGCAATTCTCAGTATCTGTTCTTATTCTATAGGTATGGACTTTGCACAGTACCACTTCTATTGTCCTGTATGCTTGGTGTAATTCCCAGTATCTGCTCTTGATCTGTATGTATAGACTCTGCACAGTACCACTTCTCTTGTCCTGTATGCTGGGTGTAATTCTCGGTATCTGTTCTTATTCTGTCATGATGGACTCTGCACAGTACCACTTCTCTTGTCCTGTATGCTGGGTGTAATTCTCAGTATCTGTTCTTATTCTGTCATGATGGACTCTGCACAGTACCACTTCTCTTGTCCTGTATGCTGGGTGCAATTCTCAGTATCTGTTCTTATTCTGTCATGATGGACTCTGCACAGTACCACTTCTCTTGTCCTGTATGCTGGGTGCAATTCTCAGTATCTGTTCTTATTCTGTCATGATGGACTCTGCACAGTACTACTTCTCTTGTCCTGTATGCTGGGTGTAATTCTCGGTATCTGTTCTTGATCTGTATGTATGGACTGTGCATAGTACCACTTCTCTTGTCCTGTATGCTGGGTGAAATTCTCAGTATCTGTTCTTATTCTATAGGTATGGACTTTGCACAGTACCACTTCTCTTGTCCTGTATGCTGGGTGTAATTCCCAGTATCTGCTCTTGATCTGTATGTATAGACTCTACACAGTACCACTTCTCTTGTCCTGTATGCTGGGTGCAATTCTCAGTATCTGTTCTTATTCTGTCATGATGGACTCTGCACAGTACTACTTCTCTTGTCCTGTATGCTGGGTGTAATTCTCGGTATCTGTTCTTGATCTGTATGTATGGACTGTGCATAGTACCACTTCTCTTGTCCTGTATGCTGGGTGAAATTCTCAGTATCTGTTCTTATTCTATAGGTATGGACTTTGCACAGTACCACTTCTCTTGTCCTGTATGCTGGGTGTAATTCCCAGTATCTGCTCTTGATCTGTATGTATAGACTCTACACAGTACCACTTCTCTTGTCCTGTATGCTGGGTGCAATTCTCAGTATCTGTTCTTATTCTGTCATGATGGACTCTGCACAGTACTACTTCTCTTGTCCTGTATGCTGGGTGTAATTCTCGGTATCTGTTCTTGATCTGTATGTATGGACTGTGCATAGTACCACTTCTCTTGTCCTGTATGCTGGGTGTAAATCTCAGTATCTATTCTTATTCTGTATGTATGGACTCTGCACAGTACCACTTCTCTTGTATGTCAGGTGTAATTCTCAATATCTGTTCTAATTCTGTATGTATGGACTCTGCACAGTACCACTTCTCTTGTCTTTTATGTCAGGTGTAACTCTCAGTATCTGTTCTTATTCTGTATGTATGGACTCTGCACAGTACCACTTCTCTCGTCCTGTATGCTGGGTGTAATTTTCAGTATCTGTTTTTTTCAGCATGTATGGACTGTGCACAGTACCACTTCTCTTGTCCTGTATGCTGGGTGTAATTCTCAGTATCTGTTATTATTCTGTATGAATGAACTCTGCACAGTACCACTTCTCTTGTCCTGTATGCTGGGTGTAATTCTCGGTATCTGTTATTATTCTGTATGAATGAACTCTGCACAGTACCACTTCTCTTGTCCTGTATGCTGGGTGTAATTCTCAGTATCTGTTCTTATTCTGTAATGATGGACTCTGCACAGTACCACTTCTCTTGTCCTGTATGCTGGGTGTAATTCTCAGTATCTGTTATTATTCTGTATGTATGGACTCTGCACATTACCACTTCTCTTGTATGTCAGGTGTAAATCTCAGTATCTATTCTTATTCTGTATGTATGGACTCTGCACAGTACCACTTCTCTTGTCTTGTATGCTGGGTGTAATTCTCAGTATCTGTTCTTATTCTGTAATGATGGACTCTGCACAGTACCACTTCTCTTGTCCTGTATGCTGGGTGTAATTCTCAGTATCTGTTATTATTCTGTATGTATGGACTCTGCACAGTACCACTTCTCTTGTCCTGTATGCTGGGTGTAATTCTCAGTATCTGTTATTATTCTGTATGTATGGACTCTGCACATTACCACTTCTCTTGTATGTCAGGTGTAAATCTCAGTATCTATTCTTATTCTGTATGTATGGACTCTGCACAGTACCACTTCTCTTGTCTTGTATGCTGGGTGTAATTCTCAGTATCTGTTCTTATTCTGTAATGATGGACTCTGCACAGTACCACTTCTCTTGTCTTGTATGCTGGGTGTAATTCTCAGTATCTGTTCTTATTCTGTAATGATGGACTCTGCACAGTACCACTTCTCTTGTCCTGTATGCTGGGTGTAATTCTCAGTATCTGTTCTTATTCTGTAATGATGGACTCTGCACAGTACCACTTCTCTTGTCCTGTATGCTGGGTGTAATTCTCAGTATCTGTTATTATTCTGTATGTATGGACTCTGCACATTACCACTTCTCTTGTATGTCAGGTGTAAATCTCAGTATCTATTCTTATTCTGTATGTATGGACTCTGCACAGTACCACTTCTCTTGTCTTGTATGTCAGGTGTAATTCTCAGTATCTATTCTTATTCTGTATGTATGGATTCTGCACAGTACCACTTCTCTTGTATGCCAGGTGTAATTCCCAGTATCTATTCTTATTCTCTATGTATGGACTCTGCACAGTACCACTGCTCGTGTCTTGTATGTCAGGTGTAATTCTCAGTATCTGTTCTAATTCTGTATGTATGGACTCTGCACAGTACTACTTCTCTTGTCCTGTATGCTGGGTGTAACTCTCAGTATCTGTTCTTATTCTGTATGTATGGACTCTGCACAGTACCACTTCTCTCGTCCTGTATGCTGGGTGTAATTTTCAGTATCTGTTCTTTTTCAGTATGTATGGACTGTGCACAGTACCACTTCTCTTGTCCTGTATGCTTGGCGTAATTCTCAATACCTGTTTATTATGTCTGAATGCAAAGTGGATGGTACCACCTCTGCCCTGTAGTCCTCTGTCCTGTGTAAGCTCCAAGTCATAACCAAGAGCTTACACGCGGCTTCTTAATTGCACTCCCAGCGGTTGCTGGAGGCATTAAAGAGAACCTGTTGCCTCCTCCTGCATGGGTTATAGTCCTGTATATCTAAGGGTTATAGTCCTGTATAGTCCTGTATATCTAAGGGTTATAGTCCTGTATATGTTAGTAATGTGATATTAATCATATCACATTAATAGCAGAGTTGGGAATTTGTAGGGTCTACAATGATAAAAAAATAAAAAGCTGTGAAAAGAAATTAATTTCAAAACAGCTTTTTAGCAACCTCTTTGATTCCTTTTTCTTGTAATTTTTGTTTTTCACAGTCAGCCTTTTGCAAGCTTCTTATTTTACGTGACCTCCACCATCTTCTCCTTTTTATTCTTTTTTTAGAAACCTTGTTCCATTACTTTCATATTGCAAAACTCTATTTAAAGATTACTTTTGTGTGACAGACAGGCTGTTCCTGTAGATTTATTTGTGTCCCCTCCCATAAAAACACGCTTAGTCCTTCGTGCGCTCCTTTGTTGTCAAGCACATAACCGTAGACGCTCGGGGTGTGACTATGTAAGAAACGCAACACACCTTGGCAATTCATTTCCAAGAAACCTTTTATCAGTAGAAAAACATGGAAACCAGTAACGAGTCAAGGCTTTTTCTTACAGCCCTTTGTTTAGAAAGTCCAGCAGTTTAAAGTGATTCTAAGGCCCCTTTCACACTGGGGCGGGCAGGTGCGGTGGCGGTATAGCGGCGCGATTTTCAGCGCCGCTATACCATCGTTATTACCGCGGTATGCGGCCGCTAGCGGGGTGAATTTAACCCCGCTAGCGGCCGAAAAAGGGTTAATACCGCTATTGCCGCGGTTTGCGGGCGGTATTACCGCGGTGTCCCATTGATTTCAATGGGCAGCCGCGGTAAAGGAGCGGTGGACACACCGCTCCTTCACTGCTGTAAAGATGCGGCTAGCAGGACTTTTGGAGCGGTCCTGCTAGCGCACTGCTTCAATGTGAAAGCCCTCGGGCTTTCACACTGAAGACTGCAGGGCACAATTTTTTCAGGAGGTATAACAGCTCTATTATTAGCGCTAAACCGCCTGAAAAACATGTCAGTGTGAAAGGGGCCTAAAGGAAAGATTTTTAATATAATAATAATAATAATAATAATAAACATGTTATACTTACCTGCGCTGTACAATGGTTTGGCACAGAGCAGTCCAGATTGTAATTTTTTTGGGGGGGTCCCCCTCCTTGTCGAGTGCCCCCAATAGCAAGCCTCTTGCTATGGGGGCACTAGAGCAGGCTCGCTCCCAAGCCACGGATTGTGTGTCTATTCACACACGAAGTGTGGCTTAGCCCCAGCCCCGTTGTTTTCTTATTGGATCACTGGCTGTGATTGACTCCCGCTGCTGTGTGAGCCATTGAGAGAGAGAGAGAGAGAGAGAGAGACCCTGGCTCCTCCCCCCTGCCAAATGTCCCCAATAACAAGTCTCCTGATATGGAGGGCACTAGAGCAGGCTCGCTCCCGAGCCACGTGTCCATTCACGCATGGAGCTTCCGCTCTCTCCTCATTGGCTCACTGGCTGTGACTGACAGCAGAAGAAGCCAATGGCTTCCACTGCTGTGTGAGCCAATGAGAGAGAGACCTTGGAGAGCCACTGCTCTCATGCCCATCGCTGGAACAAGATGGGGCTCAGGTAAGTATAAGAGGGGGCGAGGGGGGGAAGCTGCACCCAGAAGATTTTTTACCTTAATGCAAAGAATGAATGGGACCCCACGCAAAAAAAAAAGGCTAATTTTCACTACCGGATAGTAGGAGGGAACTCCACACAAAGAACAACAAATAAAGTGTGGGGTAGTCCTCAAAATCCATACCAGACCTTTATCTGAGCATACAGCCCAGCTGGGCAAGGAAGAGTGCCCCCCCCTTCTGAACCATACCAGGTCACATGCCCTTCACACTATGGTAGGAGAGACTCCACCTGGCAAAGCACCTTGTCCCCATGTTGATAAGGACAAGGGCCTATTACCCATAACCCTAGCCTGGTGGTCATAGAGGTCTATGGTTGGGGGGCTTTTTGGAATCTGGAAGCTGCCTTCCACTGCTCCTCATCCAAAGAGAATAAATATTGTGTCCAGTTCTTGTCACATCTCAAAGAGACTCTGGCACTATTAACAGTCATAAGAGCGGAATAAAGATCCCCAATGATACCCTCCTTTGTTAAAGAGAAAGTAAACCCTCTTAAAAAAAAAACCCTGCAAGACAAAGCTCATTATGTATTACTTACCTCAGATCGAAGCCCCCGCAGCGGTCCTCGTCTTCTCCTCCGGCCACCGACATGTCGTCCCGGAGTTACTTCTGGGTATCGCGGCTCCAGCGCTGTGATTGGCCGGAGCCGCGATGATGTCACTCTAGCGCATGTGCGCGGGAGCCACCGGTAATGGCATGGAGACTGCAGCAACGGCACATAGGTGCCATTGCTTCAGTTTGCCCAAGTGCGCATGTGCCAATGACCGTGTAGGTTTAGGAGATATCCTCGTTAGCTACAGGTAAGCCTTAATATAGGCTTACCTGTATCATAAGGTTGTAAAAAAGGGTTTACAATCACTTCATTGTTGCTGATGCAACCATTGTTAGCACTCGAAATGGAAACAGTGCGTGAATGTGCCTGCAAGGCGTGACGGAGCTGCAAATATTGGAAAAATTATTGTTTAGGTAACTGAAAGTGCTCTAATAGAGACTGATGGGGGAGTAAAATATCCCTATCAAATAACTCATAAATAAAGAGAATGCCAGCCTTTTTCCAGCTCCAAAATCCCTCCAATTTGGATAGTTTGGGAAAATTTTAATTATTCCAAATCAAGGCAAATTGCATTTCTAAAGTTTCACTTTAAGCATTAAAGCATAGGAAAACTGCCGGGAAAAAGACCGCCGGGAATCCCGGTGGGAAAAAAGAGAACTTGTTTGCCTCGTACACACGACCGGTTTTCCTGTCGGGAAAACTGCCATGAGAGCTTTCGGCCGGGAATCCCGGCCGTGTGTATGCTCCCCAGACAGGAAAACCGGTCGTGTGTACGAGGCCAACAAGTTCTCTTTTTTCCCGCCGGGATTCCTGGCGGTCTTTTTTCCGGCAGTTTTCCTATGTGAAAAACTGCGATGGAGCATACACACGCCCAGGATTCCCGGCCAAAAGCTCCATCGCAGTTTTCCCGTTGGGAAAACCTCTCGTGTGTAAGGGGAAAAAACTTACCGAGCAGGTTCTCGGTTTTCCCCCTCGGGATTCCCAGTGGACTTTTTACCACCGGGAATCCCGTACGTGTGTACTAGGCAGTTCTCTTTTATTTTCTGGCAGTTTTCCTGTCGGGAAAACTGCGAGGGAGCATACACACGGCCGGGATTCCCGGCCAAAAGCTCTCATGGCAGTTTTCCTGACAGGAAAACCGGTGGTGTGTACGAGGCATAAGATTCATCTAAGATTCCTCTCCCAATGATGTCAAAAGGGATCAAATTTTACATCTAGTAAATGTAGCGGGGTCTCCTTTAAGACTCTCAGGACTACCTTACCCAGAACCCCATTCGGCACCCAGGATGCAATGTTTCCACCCCAGAGACTCATGGGTGGGGTTATATAAGGAGGAGGCGAGGCTGCGCTCGGCCTTTTTGGGACACGAGACTTCAGTGGAGAGATCTTCCTGTGCGGATCCGCTGTGGTGCAAGGCTGAAGCCTGGGGCCTTGCGCTGTTACCCAAAAGAGCCTTCCACCCCCATTTGCGAGCCTGGGTGGCATCTGACTCGGTCATCCTCAACCGCTGCTGAGCCTGAGACCAGACCGCTGCAGAGGCTGTGTGTGGAGACACAGCAGGTGGAAGTTCCCGGACTGGGATCGTGTCCGGAGGGGTGAGCGAGCACATGCTCAATCCATATACTGTATACTATTGTTAGGCCTACAGACTGCCGTGGCCCACCTGTTCATATTTAAGTCCCCACTGGAGATCCATAGCAGAACTGAGTCAAACGGATCTCTAGTGGAGTGTTCTGTGTTGGCACTTTTACCCTTTGGATTACAAATGTGTTCCTGAAATGTGCACCACCGTTTAAAGACTTGCATGCAAAGAATTCATCCCCTAGAGACTGAGTTATATGGTCAGGTCTGGCCATCCAGATAGTTTATTTAGTTGCTGCGCCATAGGGCGCATAGTGAAGTACTGTTACACGTGGCGCGTGTGTGCCATATCTTACTAGTTGTAGTGTGTCTATTGCTGCAGGGCTCTGCAGATAGATTCATGTGATCTGTTACAACTGTTGATTTTATTGCCAGTAGAAAGTAAATTCGTTATTCTTCCATCATTGCATTGGTGTCTGAATTTAACCATAGAGCATAAGATATATATATTACCCTAGACTAACTGTGCCAGGGGGGTCGAGTAAATTGCCGGGGGTTGGCGGAGCTGTCTTCAGGGCCCAAACTAAATCTGCGGCACTCTTAGCTGAGGGTAACGCTACACGTGGGGGTTCTCGTCCGGGATCCTGATACAGCAGGTGAAAGCCAGAAGTGCCGGCATGGACCCCATGGACCCGCAAGCAGTAGAAGCGTGGTGCAAAGCCTCTAGGACAGAGCCAAACCAGTCGATAGTCATCAGCCTCCCAGGTGAGGAATGGTCGACTGAGACGGTAGAGGAATTAATGAAGTCAGTGTCCCCAGATCACACACCGTGGGTGACGGAGATAAAGTCAGACCCAGACGTCTCATATCAGTATGCACTAGTGGAGTACTGGGACGGGATGCCAGAGGCTTGCAAGCGCAAGTGTGTGCGGACGCCAGACAACTGAACCTATAGGTTGGCGCACGCAGTAACTGTAAAAAAGGAACCATCACCAACGGGATCACCGCAGGTTGCGGCCCGTACCCCACCAGAGAGAGGAGACAGGACGACGCCTCCGGTGGCGCCTGCACCTGTCACTGCTATATCACCAGAACTGATAAATGCAATAGGGGATCTGCTAACCAAGTGTCAGACGACAAGTACGGTGCATGTAGAGACTAGCTACCGGAGACTAAAGACATTCTCAGGGAAGCTCCCTGTCCCTGCAGGGGAGGAAGACTTTGATACTTGGGTGGAGCAGGCATTACAAGCAGTGGAGGCATGGGAGGTGCCTGAAGCGCAGAAGAGGCAACGAGTGATAGAAAGCCTTAAAGGCGCAGCAGCAGAAGCAGTGAAAAGTTTCCGGTTTGGAAATACAGATTGCACGGCTCAAGACTGTCTAGCCATGCTACAGGAAGAGTTCGGTCAGTTAGAAAAGGTGACAGAGATGGTCTACCAATTTGAACATACTTTCCAACAGCCGAATGAAAAGCTTTCAGAATATGTCAGAAGACTGAACAGGTTGCTGTGTAAGATTGTCTTGAAGAAGGGAATGATGCCCCAAGATACAGATGCGGCAAGAATGAAGCAAGTCTTAAAGGGAGCGTTACGCTCGGATCCAGTCTGGTTGCACCTGAAAACCTCGGGAGGAGGAACGTCACTGACTTACTCTGATTTGATAAAAATCATCAGAGATGAAGAGGCACTGCAGAAGGATCAGGCAATGATAAAGACAAGTCACGCTCCTACACCAGTGATAGTCAACTCGCTCATGACTCCAGAAAGGGACTCAGAAGTGGACACTTTGAAATCACAAATGTCTCAGGTGTTAGAGATGCTAACCTCCCTGATGGCGAAAGACACACAGGGTCCAGAGAAAGAGGTAGTGAGGATGGAACTGTTCCCAGTTGCTTCGGCACCCGCATCTCTGCAAGACTGGGGGGACATAATCTGTTTTAACTGTGGGGGAGTTGGCCACATTGCAGCTACATGTTCCAGTCCCAAGAAGAAGAAAACAGATAACCGCAAGCCGGCGGGAAACTCCAGAGGGCCCCGGTGAAGGAGTCAACCGGGTGCCCATCATCTTCAGTGAGCTCCAAACTGAATGCAGGAGCCACTGAGTTCATCCCATCTAGTCCTTCATCAGATTACTGGGAAGATGCCTGTGATACTTACTCTGAAGAGGACCCTAGAGACTCTATGTATCCCTCGGCTCCTGAAGCAGATGTTCCAGAGCCCGCCGTGTTGTCCGAGCCTGCTACGGAAAAAGAGCCTGTGGCGCCAGAGCCAGAAACCCCATGAGAGCAAAGGGCTTGAAGAGTCATAAGGCCTCCCAAAAAGTTGACCTACCCACAAATGGGGAAGAGCTCAGAAGATTCTGTGGTCACTGCCAGGAGGAGTGCAGAGAATCCGGATCTCTCCACTGTTCATTTGGTGGAGGGCAACCCCCACTCACTCTCTGGCACAGTTAGGCAGGCCACTCATGATAGTGTGACCTGTGGGCAAGGGAATTCAACCCCTCGGTTTTAGTGGGAATTCCCTATGCCAACATCATATGCAACGTTGTCTAGGGTTGTACGCAGTGTATGTTAGAATTATCTTTGGGGACCAAAGAGTTTAAGTGGGGGGAGTGTGTAGCGGGGTCTCCTTTAAGACTCTCAGGACTTCCTTACCCAGAACCCCATTCGGCACCCAGGATGCAATGTTTCCACCCCAGAGACTCATGGGTGGGGTTATATAAGGAGGAGGCGAGGCTGCGCTCGGCCTTTTTGGGACACGAGACTTCAGTGGAGAGATCTTCCTGTGCGGATCCGCTGTGGTGCAAGGCTGAAGCCTGGGGCCTTGCGCTGTTACCCAAAAGAGCCTTCCACCCCCATTTGCAAGCCTGGGTGGCATCTGACTCGGTCATCCTCAACCGCTGCTGAGCCTGAGACCAGACCACTGCAGAGGCTGTGTGTGGAGACACAGCAGGTGGAAGTTCCCGGACTGGGATCGCGTCCAGAGGGGTGAGCGAGCACATGCTCAATCCATATACTGTATACTATTGTTAGGCCTACAGACTGACCTGTTCATATTTAAGTCCCCACTGGAGATCCATAGCAGAACTGAGTCAAACGGATCTCCAGTGGAGTGTTCTGTGTTGGCACTTTTACCCTTTGGATTACAAATGTGTTCCTGAAATGTGCACCACCGTTTAAAGACTTGTATGCAAAGAATTCATCCCCTAGAGACTGAGTTATATGGTCAGGTCTGGCCATCCAGATAGTTTATTTAGTTGCTGCGCCATAGGGCGCATAGTGAAGTACTGTTACACGTGGCGCGTGTGCGCCATATCTTACTAGTTGTAGTGTGTCTATTGCTGCAGGGCTCTGCAGAGATATTCCTGTGATCTGTTACAACTGTTGATTTTATTGCCAGTAGAAAGTAAACTCGTTATTCTTCTATCACTGCATTGGTGTCTGAATTTAACCATAGAGCATATATATATTACCCTAGACTAACTGTGCCAGGGGGGGGTCAAGTAAATTGCCGGGGGTTGGCGGAGCTGTCTTCAGGGCCCAAACTAAATCTGCGGCCCTCTTAGCTGAAGGTAACGCTACATAAAGTTCATAAAACCCACTCCAAACTGAATCCAAGTTCATTTGACTCATCCGTATCAGGTTTGGGATATGAGTCTTCGCTTTTTCCACATGTATGTACAGCCTGAGAGTCTCCAAGTCCCTCTCAACTTCCTAAGTGTACTTTCACAGTTTCTTTTACTAATAACCCAAAAACTTTCAGTTTCCCATTAGAAGGAAGCAACAGCAGAAAATTTGAATCTTCTTTTCAGTTTCAGGAGCAGA
Organism: Rana muscosa; assembly: GCA_029206835.1. Classification (NCBI taxonomy): domain Eukaryota; kingdom Metazoa; phylum Chordata; class Amphibia; order Anura; family Ranidae; genus Rana; species Rana muscosa. Next base: position 160,780,492 of record CM055127.1, on the reverse strand, counting down.
GCAGGGGGGCCGTATAAAGGGTAGCTGGATTTCTCTACACTAAATATTTTGATCCCCAGTTGGTCCCCAGGTGAGGGCTGGAGTACTCTTCAGCACCTTCCTCTTCCTATCCAAGATGGGGTACTGCTCCTATCTTCACTCCCACTAAAGGGACCCCTAATGTCCCACTTTGTGCTATTTGCCGCACATCCATGTTAAAAAATGGGTGCTGAAATCTCATGGGATTACTGTCTTCAATTAGACACAAGCTTCCCCAAGATGGGGCTGGGAACCCATAGAAGGGGACACAATGGTCCTGTGCTGGATTTCCTCTAGAGTCAAAAGTGGTGGTCACCTGACTGCACTGTTGAAGCTGCTGAAAGAAACAAAAAGGTGACTAGCAGTACAAGTTCAAAGTCACCACCTATTCTCTCAGAAAGAAGGGTTCTGGCATAAGGCCGGCACCTGCTCCTCTTCTACAAACAGGGAAGACCTGGGCTGTGGAGGCTATTTCTCAATGGGCCAGTTCTAATAAGATATGTTGGGCTGGTGGTTCTGAGTGGACACATTCTGTATGATCAGAGCGGTACCTGGAGTCAATGATCCAATACCCCTCCCCCTTTTTACCCTCTCTATCCCTGCGATAAAGGGAATACCCTTGAATGGTTGCCAGCCAATCATGAGAGCTGTTGAACCAAGTCTCTGAAATTCCCACAAAATCGAAATCCTCCTCGTTCAACAGTATCTCTAGTTCACCCATCTTGTCCGCCAGGCTCCTGGCATTTGTGAACATGCCACGTAGTTTAGACCGGTCGCATACTTTCCTCTTATTGGGTGCTCCGAGATTGCAAATAGGACTTGTATACTTACCTTGGGTTTATGTGCTTTCGGCAACCTACCACTAATGCCCCCGATACTACCCTCTGGAATATGTTCTTTGCTGACTATCTCTACCTCTGGACCCTCCCCCCAGTCGCCTAGTTTAAAAAACCCTCTAACTTTTCAGCCACGTTCACTCCCAGCAGATCTGCACCCTCCTCATTTAGGTGCAGTCTGTCCCTTACACAGCAATTTGTATGTGTATTTCCTATGATGGTCAGCTCCATCTAGTTGTCAATTAAAGGAGTTGTAAACCCTTGAGGTTGAAAAACCTTCTGTAGTGCAGCAGCCCCCGAGAGCCCCCCTTTTACTTACCTAAACCTGTTCTTTCCAGCGACGGAAACGAACACAGCAGCTCCAGCCGCTGTCTTGGGTCCTCATTGGTTAGATTAATGGGCTCCCGCTGCTGTCAAATAAATCCAGTGACACGGGAGCTGGGGGCGGGGCCGAGTCCTGCTGTCTGTGTCAATTGATGCAGCAGCAGGACTCGGGAGCGCGCCCGCACGAGTGCCCCCATTGAATACGGCTCTCCGTGGGGACACTCGAGAAGAGGAGGAGCCAGGAGCGCCGCTGGAGGACCCCAGAAGAGGAGGATCAGGGCCACTCTGTGCAAAACCCTTGCACAGAGGAGGTAAGTATAACATGTTTGTTATTTTTTTTTTTTTTTTTTTTAAACAAACCTTTACAACCCCTTTAAGCTTGACAATAAAACCTGGAAGCTGAGTGGTTACTATGCACATCTGCACCAGATTCTGTGTGCACAAGTTTTAGTAAAGCTCCCCCATTATTGAAACACCTGTGTGAATGCATGAGATATTTACACAGCTAACTTTTTTAACCTCTTTGTGCTGGCTGCCGCCGGCCATTTTAGGGGTTTGGCATTCCGGGAGGCAGGGCAGGGCTTGTGACCATGTGACTGCCGTGATTGGCTGTCACTGGAATACTCCCAATCGTAAGAAGCGATGTGGAGCTTTTTGTGAGCTGCCGGTCACTGTCCCGGGAGCGCGCAGGCTGCGTGATCTTGGCATAGCTCTATCAGCGCGAATGCACGCAAAAATGCGCCCCCGTCTGCTCCAAGGCCCAGCCACAAGAGGTTGCATATTTGCGTGCGTTCGGCGCCTAGGGGTAATGTGTATTTCTTATAATGGTTAGCTCCATCTAGTGGCCATAATGCAGTATTTCCCTGGTAGCAGAATTTTAAGGAAATACTGCATTATGGCCACTAGAAGGAGCTGGCCATCATAGGAAATACACATATCAGACTTTTTATGGGGATTATTCGGGCTGAGACATTTGCACAGCGATTTTTTTTATTTTTTTTTTATACAGTAGACACCAAAGTGTAAAAGGGGCTTAAGAATCCCACCAGTCACATCACCTGATTAATTGTAACAGTGCTTGATAAATTTAGTGAAGCTCATCTAAAGCCCTGTACATTGCACAGCCCAGGACTGGCACACAGCAGCCATATTTACAGAGAGATTATTAGATGTGATACTGGATAGTGTCAGGTCAGCAGCTTCAGGCACTTTCACATCCCCAAATCTGACTATTTTCTCTATGATTCAGCAAGAAGTCATAATGCTGAAAATGGCACATTTTGCAGAGACATGACTGGTCATCACAGTCATAATGTTGGATGCTAGCTGGCCAAAATGCAATGACAGACGTAAGAGGGTTGCCTAATGCTGAGCTTCTCTGGAAAATGTACATTATGCTGACCCTCTTGGCTTCAATACTGTCTGAGTCACTTTCCCATGACACCGTCCCTGACAAAAGAAACAGAAATTTTCCAACCAACTTGCACTGCAAAATACATTCAAGTAGCCAACCAAAAAAATCAGTTTTTGCCTGCGTTTCTTTTTTTTTATTTTCTATTGCTGCAGCCCTATACCAAACTCCCCTGTACAGGCAGCATGCTGGAGAGCCGGGCCTCTGTGCGCTGTGTGATCTAAAACTGCAGCAGTCCAACACGCCCCCAGCACAGTGATCCAATCAACAACGCTGCTAAAGAAGCGTGAGCATTGCTGATTGGAGCACAGCAGTTGTGGCTGGGCAGGGGGCGTGTCAAACCACTGGAGACCATTGCTGTCCCATGAAGAGCAGTGGTCTGGATCTCCAGTGTGCTGGTGGCATGGTTAGGTTTGGCGTAGGACAGGCAGACCTAACAAATAAAATAAAAGGCATTGCAGAATATTTTATTTGCAAAAAAATACAAATGTTTTAAAGGTTGTATGCCCTAAAGCTCAGCAATTACCAATTTCCATGCTCCCTCCTGATTGAAGAGCTCTGACTCAGGTTTGTCGAACCTAGACATGTGCAGAACGATAAAAATGGGTTTCGTTTTGGATCGATTCATTAAAGTGGAGTTCCACCCAAAAATGGAACTTCCGCTGTCTGGATTCCTCTCCCCCTCCGGTGTCACATTTGGCACCTTTCAGGGGGGAGCAGATACTTGTCTAATAAAGGTATTTGCTCCCACTTCCAGGTATAGATAGCCGCATTATCTGCGGATATCTACGCCACATCCGGCACCTCCTCCGCCCCCCCCCCCCCCCCCCGCTGTCTTCTGGGAGACACACAGGTGCGACTCGTGCATGCGCAGTAGGGAACCAGGAAGTAAAGCCGCAAGGCTTCACTTCCTGATTCCCTTACTGAAGATGGTGGCGGCAGCATCCGAGAGCCGAGGGAGAGATCGGCTTCGGGTGCCGACATCGTGGGCGCCCTGGACAGGTAAGTGTCCATATTTTAACAGTCAGCAATATTTGTAGCTGCTGACTTTTAAAAAAAAAAATTTGGCGGACCTCTGCTTTAAGTTACTAATTTTGTTTCATTGCATTCGTAATGAAATTAGTTTCCTTTAGTTTCGTTTTATTTGTTTTTAACCGGATTAAAATTTTTCCATTGGATTTGAAAGACGGTTATATTTTTTCTATTGTATGCTATTCTTTTATTTTCTATTCTATTCCCTTTCTCTATTCTATATTATTCTATTATTTTATTTTTTATCCTATTCCCTTTCTCTATTCTATATTATTCTATTATTTTATTTTCTATTCTATTCCCTTTCTCTATTCCAGTGGTTCTCAACTCCTGTCCTCGGGACCCACTAACAGGTCAGATTTTAAGTATTACCTTGGTGAGTTGCAGACTAGAATACTGCAATCCCTGAGCAGCAAATTATATCACCTGTGATGCATTTCAGTTATCTTGCAAACCTGGCCTGTTGGTGGGCCCTGAGGGCTGGAGTTGAGAACCACTGCTCTATTCTATATTATTCTATTATTTTATTTTCTATTCTCTTTCTCTATTCTATATTATTCTATTCTTTTATTTTCTATTCTATTCCCTTTCTCTATTCTATATTATGCTATTACTTTATTTTCTATTCTATTCCCTTTCTCTATTCTATATTATTCTATTATTTTATTTTCTATTCTATGCCGTTCTGTTTTGCTCTATTCTTGTATATTCTATTCTACTCTATTCTGTTTTATTCTATTCTTTTCAAAATGGGAATTTCAGAAGAAGGCTATATTCTTTCTATTTTATTTTATTCTATTTAAATCTATTCTATTTTTTTATTCTATTGTATTTAGAATAATCAGCAATATGTTTATATTTCAAATTTGTTTTCAGGTTTCATTTCGTTTTCAAATTGGTTCCAAATTTCCTACAAAATTTATTTTCATTAGTTCAGATTTGTTTAAATTCGTTACTATTGTAATTGGAAAATTTGGTTACATCCAACTCCGAATTTCGTTTTGGAACTAAACGAACCGCAAATGTCTAGTCAAACCTTTGCAGATAGACCATTGATTCCACACAGAGAGCAATGGTCCTTCCGTGTAGCATGCTGGCGGGCATAGGCTTTTCTACTCAGGTTGTGGCTGCTTTGAGGTTGGGTTCACACTGGGGCGACGTATGAAAATCAATGTTTCCCTATGAGAGCCGTCTTAACTGGTCCGACACAAGTCGGTCCGACTTTGAAAATGCTCCCTGTACTACTTTGGTACGACTTTGATCCGACTTCAGCCCATTGACTATCATTGAAGTCGGATCAAAGTAGGATCCTTGTCCTAACCATCCGACATTTGACATCCGACATGTGATTACAGCAACAATAAAAGGAATTTATCTCACCCTGGGATTGTTTTGATTGGTCAAAGGACAAGTCAGACTAGCACAAAGTTGGATCAAAGTAGTAGGAAACAAGCTGAAAGACATTTCACACCTTCTGGTTTGAGGCACCTGTAATTTAGTTGATTAAAAATTAAAGTTCTTTTTCTTTTTTTTTCTCTCATTTGCATGTTTGCTGTAGCAGACTTTGGGGTTCATTCACTAAAACTAGAGAGTGCAAAATCCTCAGCTTGTTCATTTAATGAGGAACTGCAGTCTGCTCACAAAATTGGTAATAAAAACATCAGACCATATGACACCTTTTATTGAAATCTTTACATAGTTACATAATAGGTGAGGTTGAAAAAAGACACAAGTCCATCAAGTCCATACTATGTGTGTGATTATATGTCAGTATTACATTGTATATGCCTGTATGTTGTGGTCGTTCAGGAGCTTATCTAATAGTTTTTTGAAACTATCGATGCTCCCCGCTGAAACCACCACCTGTGGAAGGGAATTCCACATCCTTGCCGCTCTTACAGTAAAGAACCCTCTACGTAGTTTAAGGTTAAACCTAATTTCTTCTAATTTTAAAGAGTGGCCACGTGTCTTATTAAACTCCCTTTCGCAAAAAAGTTTTATCCCTATTGTGGGGTCACCAGTACGGTATTTGTAAATTTTAAATCATATCCCCTCTCAAGCGTCTCTTCTCAAGAGAGAATAAGTTCAGTGCTCGTAACCTTTCCTCATAACTAATATCCTCCAGACCCTTTATTAGCTTTGTTGCCCTTCTTTGTACTCACTCCATTTCCAGTACATCCTTCCTGAGGACTGGTGCCCAGAACTGGACAGCATACTCCAGGTGCGGTCGGACCAGAGTCTTGTAGAGCGGGAGAATTATTGTTTTATCTCTGGAGTGAATCCCCTTTTTAACCACTAGGGACCCGGGCCATTGTCGGATGATGGCCACAAGGTGGCTCTACAGGGCCGGGAGGGCGTCATATGACATCCTCGCGCCTCTGGCCACTCAGGTGCCGATGCGCGTGCCTGGCGGCCGCAATGTCCTTCAAGTACCCGCGATCAGCAGTCACAGAGCCAGGGACGTGGATCTCTGTGTGTAAACACAGAGATCCACGTCCTGTCAGGGAGAGGAGACCGATGGTGTGTCCCTTGTACATAGGGACACAGATCGGTCACCTCCCCCAGTCAGCCCCCTCCCCCCACAGTAAGAATCACCTATTACACAATTAACCCCTTGATCGCCCCCTAGTGTTAACCCCTTCCCTGCCAGTCACATTTATACAGTAATCAGTGCAGTTTTATAGCACTAATCGCTGTATAAATGTGAATGGTCCCAAAAATGTGTCAAAAGTGTCCGATGTGTCCGCCGTAATATCGCAGTCCTGACAAAAATCGCAAATAACCGCCATTACTAGTAAAAAAAAAAAAATGTCATAATTCTATCCCCTATTTTGTAGGCGCTATAACTTTTGCACAAACCAATCACTATACGCTTATTGCGATTTTTTTTTTACCAAAAAATATGTAGAAGAATACATATTGGCCTAAACTGAGGATTTTTTTTTTTTTTTTTTAAATTGAATATTTATTATAGCAAAAAGTTAAAAATATTGTGTTTTTTTCAAAATTGTCGCTCTTTTTTTGTTTATAGAGCAAAAAAATAAAAATAAAATACCACCAAAAAAAAAGCTGTATTTGTGGGAAAAAGAGGACGTCAATTTTGTTTGAGAGCCACGTCGCACGACCGCGCAATTTGTCATTCAAAGCGTGACAGTGCTGAAAGCTGAAATTTCACCTGGGCAGGAAGGGGGTATATGTGCCCAGTAAGCAAGTGGTTAATGCATGCCAATATTCTGTTTGCTTTGTTAGCAGCAGCTTGGCATTGCATGCCATTGCCGAGCCTCTACGAGGACCCCCAGGTCCTTTTCCATCCTAAATTCCCCCAGAGGTTCTCCCCCTAGTTAGTAGATTGCATTCATATTTATGCCACCCAAATGCATTATTTAAAAACTTTCTGCATTGAACCTCATTTGCCATTAATTTGTTCAGATCTTCTTGCAAGGTTTCCACATCCCCCGGAGAAGTTATTGCCCTGCTTTGCTTAGTATCCTCCGCAAATACTGAGATTGAACTGTGTACCCCATCCTCCAGGTCGTTTATGAACAAATTAAATAGGATTGGTCCCAGCACAGAACCCTGGGGGACCCCACTACCCACCCCTGACCATTCCGAATTTCCGAGTATTCCCCATTTATCACCACCCTCTGAACTCACCCCTGTAGCCAGTTTTCAATCCATGTACTCACCCTATGGTCCATGCCAACCAATCTTATTGTGTACAGATAAACGTTTATGGGGAACTGTGTCAATTGCTTTTGCAAAATCCAGCTACACCGCGTCTACGGGCCTTCCTTTATCTAGATGGCAACTCACCTCCTCATAGAAGGTTAATTAAAGTACCCGGAATTGAAGTGATTAAACATAAAACAGTGGAACCTTGGATTACGAGCATAATCCGTTCCAGGAGAATGCCCGTAATCCAAAGCACTCACATATCAAAGCGAGTTTCCCCATAGAAGTCAATGGAAACAAAAATAATTAGTTCCGCATTGACTTCTATGGCATGCAATGCTGCATGTGGCCAGAGGTGGGGAGAGCCTTGGAAATGCTCGGAAAGGCTCGGGGACAACTCGGCTGAACTCGGAAAGGCTCGGGAACTGAGTATTTCTGAGTATTTCCGAACGGCTCCGAACGGCTCAGATTGGCTCCGCTCGGCTCCGGCTCCCCCCACCTCTGGCCAAATGCGGTACTGCACACCGCTGTGGCTTGAATACTGCTAGTTTTGCGACACAACACTCACAAACCGAGTCAGGATTTTCCCCAAAAATATGCTTGTATTGCGAAACGCTCGTTAACCACGTTACTCGCAATCCAAGGTTTCACTGTATTCCCAGTTCATTCCTGGGCCTGGGAGCTGCAGGGGTTGCGTACAGCCGCCAATAGAATAGAATGGAGCTATGCGGCCATACTCATGTAAACACTGATCATTTCTGCACTGGCATTTACAAGCGCATGCGCGTGCAGGGTTATATTACCCTAAATGTAACATTCATCTGAACAATGGCGGAGTCACTGGAAACATTACTATATAGTGGACTGCTGTCTATCCAGACACTCTTTTCTTGGTTCTTTTTTCAGGCTGGCGTTGAGTTTTTGGGACAATTCCAGCTCTAAAAGGCTTTGATGAAACACCAATTACCTTTTTTCCTCCATTTGTAGGGCTTAGTGATGTGTCGACTCACCAAGGGAATAATAAGTATATCTACTGCGACCCCTCCGATGAATGGACTACCCTTAAGTGGTATCAACAAGATCATCTCATAGCGAAGGTGACCCGAGGGGAGACGAGGATTAATATCCGAGTGGTGGTGACGGGGCCATCGTCCATCGCTATCATCTCCATTATCTCACCAGATGCTAACCAGCAAGAAACAGTGGAGAAGACCACACGGCTGTCATGCAAATCTACAACAAGTGAGTCATTGTAAATGATCACCTTGTAAAACAACCCATTCAGTTTAAAATAGAAATGAAAGGCAAAACATTTTTGTATAGATATAGAAAATAAAAAAATAAACATTAATACCTATTTTGCCTTTTTCATAAGTGATCACATTCCCTCTGTTCTCAGCTGAATAAGAGCTGGGGGAGGAAAAGCAGCAGCACACTAAGCTTCCCAGTGAATGGCTGTGCAGAGGGGGCGTGTTAGGACAAGTCTGATCATTGGAGGAGAGTACACTGAGTTCCCAGCATAGCTGGAGAACTGACTATGGTCGCCTTTCCTGCTTAGTGTGGTCAGTTTTTAATAGAAAAGCAGAGGGACTGGCAGGAACACTCAAAGGGAGCAGTACAAAGAGAACAGGATACTTTCTCATACAAGTACATGGTACAGCAGCCCCATATCAGGAATATGAAGTGTTGGGGTAACAAGCACTTTAATGGTTTACATAAACTAGATTAATATATATATATATATATATATTGAAAACAACTTAAAATGGATAGTTCAACGGTTTGTTCGGTTTTAAATGTTGCTTTATGCATTGTCCTCCTCAGACCCAGTCTATCTGGACAGTACGGTCATCTGCTGATTTGTCACCATCCACAGCCAGCTTAACCGGTTCCCGACCTCTGCACGAGGATATACGTTGACAGAATGGCACGGCTGCGCAAATGGGCGTATATATACGTCCCCTTTAATTTGCGAGCCGTGTGGTCGCGCGAGTCAGTCCCCTCCCCCCACAGTTAGAAACACCTCCCTAGGGAATACTTAACCCCTTGATCGCCCCCTAGTGTTAACCCCTTCCCTGCCAATTGACATTTATACAGTAATCAGTGCATTTTTATAGCACTGATCGCTGTATAAGTGTCAATGGTCCCAAAAAAGTGTCAAAAGTGTCCGATCTGTCCGTCATAATGTCGCAGTCCTGCTAAAAAAACGCTGATCATCGCCATTACTAATAAAAAAATAATAATAATAAAAATGCCATAAAAATATTCACTATTTTGTAGACGCTATAACTTTTGCGCAAACCAATCAATATACGCTTATTGCAATTAGTTTTTTTCCAAAAATATGTAGAAGAATACATAACCATAACTGATTAAGAAATTATTTTTTTATTTTTTTTAGGATATTTATTATAGCAAAAAGTAAAAAATATAGTTTTTTTTTTCAAAATTGTTGGTATTTTTTTGTTTATAGTGCAAAAAATAAAAACCGCAGAGGTGATCAAATACCACCAAAAGAAAGTTCTATTTGTGGGAAAAAAAGGACGTTGATTTTGTTTGGGTAAAAGGTCGCACGACTGCGCAATTGTCAGTTAAAGCGACGCAGTGCCGTATTGCAAAAAATGGCCTGGTCATTAAGGGGGAAAATACTTTCGGGGGCTGAGGTGGTTAAGCTAGGTTCACATTTTTGCGTTGCAGAAACATGTACAAAATCGCACGCCCTTCTGCAGACAGGTGGCGGTGCCATTAATTCTTAATGGTTCCTCAATGCATCATGGAACATGCACGTTTTTGCATGCGCTAAAACGCATAATGCTGCAGCACTGTGCGTTTCTGTACACCGGGGTTTCTCAAAAGAGTCGGGAACTTATTTTAAACATTAAAAGATAATACACACTCACTGAACAAGCTGCTGGTAAAGATGTCAATCATTCCTGATTCCGGGGCAGCAGGGGGGATAGAAAGACTGAGGGACCCGATCAGTTTGACAGCTAAGTGTCTGCTTACAGATCCAGTCTCTCGAGCAACGCGTTTCAAGGAAAACCCTCTTTGTCAAGCCTGAGAGGGAAACTATATCCAGTACTAAATAATACCCCAACCAGTCACTGGAAGCAGGGAGGTTGATAACTGAAATCTAACAATTGTTATAATCTATTACAATGTAGAATAACGAAGTAAAGAATAAAAAATAAAGAATGAAATAATAAAATATGGACTAAAGAATAAAAACATACAGAATAAAATAATTCAATGTAGAATAAAGAATTAAAGAATAAAAAATAAGCGATAAAATAATAAAACGTAGATTAAAGAATTCATGAATAAAAAAAAGGAATGAAATATTAAAATAAAGAATAAAGAATGAAAGAATAAAACAATAAAATAATAAAATGTAGAATAAAAAAAAATAAGTGATAAAATAATGAAGTGTAGATTAAAAAATTAACAGAAATAAAAAGGAATGAAATAATAAAACAAATAATAAAGAATTAGAGGATAAAAATAAAGAATAAAATAATAACATGTACAATAAACAATTAAAGATTAAAAATAAGTAATAAAATAATAAAATGTAGATTAAAGAATTAATGAAGAAAAAAAAGGAATTAAATAATAAAACAAACAAAGAATTAAAGATTATAAAATAAAGAATAGAATAATAAAATGTAGAATAAAAAAAAGGAATAAAATAATAAAATGTAAAATAAAAAAAATAAGGAATAAAGTAATAAAATGTAGATTAAAAAATTAACAAAAATTTTAAAGGAATGCAATAATAAAACAAAGAATAATGAATTAGAGAATAAAAATAAAGAAATAAAGAATAAAATGATAACATGTAGAATAAAGAATTAAAGAATGCTAAATAAGGAATAAAATAACAAAACGTAGAATAAGAAATTAAGGATAAAATAAATAAATAAATAAAGTATTAAAATGTAGAAAAGGGAATTAAAGAATAAAAATTGAAGAATAAAAAAATAAAATGTAGAATATAATCAATTACAATGAATGATAGGTAATTATAATCAATGGTTAATTATATTGGACTAATTTAGATTTATGATGCTTTACAGCAGTAATAGGGTTTTATACTAGGGTGGTATATGTGCTTTTGATTATTTTTATTTGCTGTATTGCTATCTTTTCCCTCGGACAGTTTACCCTTCCTTTGTGTTTTTATACCAGTGTTGTGACAAGGTTTTCTTATTTTTTTCTTTTTATGTTCTTGTTATTTCAATGGGGACACTAGTTCTGGTGATCCTGGTGACAACCAGGGATTCTCTCACTTTGTCCCAGTGACCGCTGACAACTTGTGTGTAAATTTGTCTCTGACTACGGAGGTAACTGATAATTTGCACTTTCTGACAGGTTTCCAGAAATTCATTGATGAGAAGTACTGGATCATCGCGGTAACTGCGGTGTGTTACGTCCTATTTTGTGTAACAGCGACGTGCGGCTACATGACCATCAGACGCAGTGCGTGTTCAACTACCAGTTTTTATTCCCTACATTTTCTTTACTCTTAAAATAGTGAGAGCAGAGTGAGGGAAGTATAAGGAGAAGAGATCGCTGAGCCAATAACATAGAATCCAAATCT
>CM055127.1:160641099-160763599 GCA_029206835.1 Rana muscosa | reverse complement strand
TATGCTAAAAATATATATATATATATATATATATATATATATATATATATATATATATATATTGTGACAGCAGGAAGGTAAAGTCACCTGGTTGCATCCAGGGGGGTAGATATATTTCGCCCAGATTCAGGCTTTACGCCGACTTATACAACTAGGTGGAGAGTTGTATAAGCCCAGCTGAGGCTAGTGGGCTCATGGATGACTCATACCTCTAGGGAGAGTGTGGGGCGTCGTGCAGACAGGGAGTTGATGAGACCAGCTGAAGCTTGTCAGCTCATTTAGGCCTCTATAAGAACTCCCAGATTCATTAGGTGTTAGCTCATGCCTGGAACCAGACCTGTGTGGACTGTCTAGGGAGAGTGAACCCCTGTGCGGTGAGACAAAGCCTGTGTGGCTATTTGCTTGGACATTTAAAACCAGGGACTTAGGGACTAGGACAGCACTAGGCTGATCCCAGTTGTTAGTTAGGAAACCTGTATGTTTAGTCAGAGGTCAAGTTGACCAGGATTTATTTTGTTTATGTTTCTTTTGCTTTGCTGTGTTTTGTCACTGTAAATAGAAAATAAACCGCACCTTTTTGATTTTGAAAACCACAACCTCCGTTTGCTGGGCCTGTTTTTGTGTGGGGAGCCCATCCCGGGGGTCTCACACACCCGCTGCCGAGCTAACCCCCTCACAGTTGGTGGAGAACCAGTGGCAGTTTTTTTTTAAGCCAGCATGGAGGAGATATTGAAGCAGCTGGCTCTAGCAAATGCCAATCAACAGCAGACAAATGCAGGTTTGCAAAAGAGCCTTGCAGCTCATCAACAGAGCCTTGCAGCTCAACAACAGAACTTCGCAGCCCAGCAGCAAGCTCATCAACAGAGCCTTGCAGCCCAGCAGCAGACAAACGCAACTTTGCAACAGAGTCTGGAGGCTCAGCAACAAGCCCAGCAGCAATCTGAGGCCCGCTTCATAGACCTGTTGCAGAAGCAAGAGCAGAGACTACAACAAATGGAAGCAGTAATGCAGCAACGTCCGCAGACCAGTGAGGAAAGCCGTCCCACTAATATCGCGTCCTTTGGGGTGAGTCGTTTATTGACAAAAATGACTGGAGAGGATGATCCAGAGGTATTTTTGACCACATTTGAAAGGACCGCTGAAAGAGAAAAGTGGCCTGAGGAGCAGTGGGCTGGACTGGTGGCTCCTCTGTTAACTGGTGAATCGCAGAAAGCTTACTATGACCTAGAGCCTAACCAAGCAAAAGACTATGTGATGCTAAAAGCTGAAATATTGGCAAGGCTGGGTGTCACCCAGGCTGTCCGGGCTCAGCGTGTGCATAACTGGACTTTCCAGCTTGGAAAACCCCCCAGGTCTCAAATGTATGATCTCATTCACCTGAGCAGAAAGTGGCTACAGCCAGAGACTTTGTCCGCACCAAAGATTGTGGAACGTGTTGTAATGGATCGGTTTTTGAGAGCTCTTCCTACTGCCATCCAAAAGTGGGTAAGCCATGGAGACCCAGAGACGGCCGATGGTCTTGTGGATCGTGTGGAGAAATACTTGGCTACAGAGAACCTGACGGCCTCTTCCAGAGACACTCGGACTTTCCACCCTAAGACCAGACCATCCCCAGGGGCGGATAAGAGGATTCCAAGGGGTGAGGGTGGAGAGAGTGAGAGGGTGGGAGCTCTACCCCAAGTTTGGCGAGAACAGCCTGGGAAATCAGCGGCTCAAGAGGCGGCAAGAAGGATCGTTTGCTACCGCTGCCGGCAAGCGGGACATATTGCAGCCAATTGCCCGGTTGTGGAGGAACCCATGCAGTGTGACTTTCTGACGGGCAGACGTCAGTCGCTGTGTGCGACAGTCGCATGCACTGCCATTCGAGGAACTGAGAAACATTTATGCAAAATGTGTGTTAATGGTAGAAATGTTGTGGTATTGCTGGATTCAGGTAGCCTTGTGACCCTGATAAAGGCTGAGTTAGTTAAAACAGAGGTCTCTGGGAATAGCAAGGTAGCTGTTATTTGTGTGCATGGGGACACCCGAGAGTATCCAGTGACTACAGTGTGTTTCGAGACCCCCAAAGGTACCCTCTCTCATCCAGTGGGCTTAGTATCTCAGTTACCGCATGACGCCATTGTGGGAAGGGATTTTCCGAAGTTCTGGGAACTGTGGGATGATCCTGAGCCCCCCACTGGTGCCCCTATGTACCAGGAATGTGATAGCCAGAACTCCCCTGAGAGTGGTGAGGACTCTCCGGAATTTCCCTTATCAGTATTGGCAGGGGAGACTCAAGAAACTGGAGAGGAGCCCACCTCCTCAGACGAAAACCTACCGTCTGTGGAGTTTTCTGATCTTGAGGTTCACAGGGAAAACTTTGCCACAGAACAGTTGAAAGACCCCGCCCTAATAAAGGCACAGGAAAACGTAGTGAAAATAGATGGCGAGTTAGTGAACCCAGATAATACCTGCACTTACCCATACTTCAGCGTAGAGAAGGACCTACTGTATCGGGTGGCAAAAAGGGCAGAAGAAACCGTTGAGCAGCTTGTGGTGCCCAAACCTTACAGGAAGTTGGTGTTGGAGTTGGCCCATGGGCACATTCTTGGAGGTCATCTGGGGACAGAGAAAACCCGAGAGAGGGTATTACAGAGATTCTATTGGCCGGGGGTGATGAAGGACATAGAAAATTATTGTTCCTCCTGCCCTGTGTGTCAGAGGTCGGCCCCGATGCCACATTTCCGTAGCCCGCTGGTCCCTCTACCCATCATTGAGGTCCCGTTTGAGAGGATCGCCATGGATTTGGTAGGTCCTATAATCAAGTCCGCTAGGGGGCACCAGTACATATTAGTTATAATGGACTATGCCACCCGTTATCCAGAAGCGATCCCTCTCCGAAATACCTCGGCCAAAACCATAGCCAAAGAGCTATCTCTTGTGTTTAGCCGGGTGGGTATTTGTAAAGAACTGCTTACGGACCAAGGTACACCCTTTATGTCCCGGGTTATGAAGGAGCTGTGTAAATTGTTCAAAGTGACGCAATTACGTACATCTGTGTATCACCCCCAAACCGATGGGCTGGTTGAAAGATTCAACAAAACCCTAAAACAAATGTTGAAGAAAGTGGTGGATAGAGATGGAAAGGATTGGGACTGTCTACTTCCTTATCTGATGTTTGCTATTAGGGAGGTGCCCCAATCCTCTACGGGATTCTCCCCCTTTGAGTTACTGTATGGGAGACACCCAAGAGGGCTGTTGGATATTGCCAAGGAAACTTGGGAAAGTGAGAGTTCTCCCCACAGGAGTGTGATTGAGCATGTCGCCCTGATGCAAGACCGAATTGCACAGGTAATGCCCATCGTGAAGGAACATTTGGCCCAAGCGCAGTTGGCACAGCAGAGAGTGTACAACCGTGGAGCCAAGACCCGTACCTTTTCCCCGGGGGATAGGATACTGGTACTTGTCCCTACGGTTGAAAGTAAATTCCTTGCCAAATGGCAAGGCCCCTACGAGATAATGGAAAAAGTGAGCGAAGTGAATTACAAGGTCAGACAACCAGGAAGGCGAAAGCCCGAACAGATCTATCACGTTAATCTGTTGAAAGCCTGGAGGGATAGAGAGTCCCTAGTCGCAGACACTTGGTCACCAGCTCAAACTGGTTGCGTGATTCCTGAGGTTGGAATAGCAGCCACCTTGTCACAACCCCAACAACAGGAGGTTAAGGAGTTTGTGCTTCGCAACAAGGAGGTATTCTCTGAGCTGCCGGGACAAACATCTGGGGTAGAGCATGACATCATTACCCCGCCCGGTGAAAGGGTGAAGTTAAAACCCTATCGGATCCCAGAGGCCCGACGGGAGGCAATACGGGAGGAAGTACAGAAAATGCTGAACTTAGGGGTGATAGAGGAGTCCCAAAGTGATTGGTCTAGTCCCATTGTGTTGGTGCCTAAACCGGATGGGAGCTGGCGATTTTGTAACGATTTTCGTCAGTTGAACAAAGTTACAAAATTTGACACCTACCCCATGCCACGTATAGATGAGTTGATCGACCGGCTGGGAACAGCCCGATACATGACGACACTTGACCTCACAAAAGGGTATTGGCAAATCCCCCTGGCCAAGTCGGCCAAAGAGAAAACCGCATTTGTAACCCCAGACGGGGCGTTCCAATATAAAAGAATGCCGTTCGGGTTACAGAATGCGCCGGCCACATTCCAGCGGAAAATGGACCAGATGCTGAGGCCCCATCGGAAGTATGCTGCGGCTTACCTGGATGACGTAATTGTCCATAGCACAGATTGGGCCTCACATCTGCCAAAAGTGCAAGCAGTCCTGGACTCTGTTCGGGAAGCGGGGTTTACGGCTAACCCCAAGAAGTGTACCATTGGGCAGGAGGAGGCCAAATATCTTGGGTACACCATTGGGAGGGGAGTAATAAAACCCCAACTCAACAAAGTCGAGGCCATCCAGAGTTGGCCACGTCCCAACAGCAAGAAGCAGGTACGAGCCTTTCTGGGAATCGCTGGGTATTATCGGCGATTCATTCCCCACTTTGCTTCTAAGGCTGTGCCCCTAACCAACCTGACGAAGGGGAAAGGGTCGGTCATGATTAAATGGACCCCCGAGGCTGAGGCAGCATCCCAATTCTTGAAACAAGCCTTATGTAGCCAGCCAGTGTTGTACTCACCCGACTTCTCTAAAGACTTTGTCGTACAAAGTGATGCGTCAGATGTGGGGTTAGGAGCAGTATTGTCCCAGGTCTGGAACGGGGAAGAGCACTCAGTCATTTACCTCAGCAGGAAGTTGAAGTCCCATGAGGTAAATTACGCCACCGTTGAAAAGGAGTGTTTAGCGGTGAAGTGGGCTCTAGATTCCCTTCGGTACTACCTGCTAGGTAGGCACTTTGACATGGTTACGGATCACGCTCCGTTAAAGTGGATGGCTCAAAACAAGGAAACAAATAGAAGAGTGAATAGGTGGTTCCTGGCCCTCCAGGAATTCAACTTCACAGTAAAGCATCGCCCTGGCGTTCAAATGGGGAATGTGGATGCTTTGTCTCGAGTACATGAATGCCTGATTGCTGGTGTTCCAACCCCGAGGTTAAAACAAGAGGGGGGGTATGTGACAGCAGGAAGGTAAAGTCACCTGGTTGCATCCAGGGGGGTAGATATATTTCGCCCAGATTCAGGCTTTACGCCAACTTATACAACTAGGTGGAGAGTTGTATAAGCCCAGCTGAGGCTAGTGGGCTCATGGATGACTCATACCTCTAGGGAGAGTGTGGGGCGTCGTGCAGACAGGGAGTTGATGAGACCAGCTGAAGCTTGTCAGCTCATTTAGGCCTCTATAAGAACTCCCAGATTCATTAGGTGTTAGCTCATGCCTGGAACCAGACCTGTGTGGACTGTCTAGGGAGAGTGAACCCCTGTGCCGTGAGACAAAGCCTGTGTGGCTATTTGCTTGGACATTTAAAACCAGGGACTTAGGGACTAGGACAGCACTAGGCTGATCCCAGTTGTTAGTTAGGAAACCTGTATGTTTAGTCAGAGGTCAAGTTGACCAGGATTTATTTTGTTTATGTTTCTTTTGCTTTGCTGTGTTTTGTCACTGTAAATAGAAAATAAACCGCACCTTTTTGATTTTGAAAACCACAACCTCCGTTTGCTGGGCCTGTTTTTGTGTGGGGAGCCCATCCCGGGGGTCTCACACACCCGCTGCCGAGCTAACCCCCTCACAATATATATATATATTGTATGTCTATACGTATATATAAAATTTTATTGATGTAATTTTACATTTGTTTTTGTGTTGTAATGCAGCACTTCCATCTTTCTTGCCTAGGCACAGATGTGCTGCAGGGTTTCAGGTGCTGGTAGTTTTCTGTGCCAGTAACCTTGTCATGTCTGCGCATGCATGGAAACAGTCACAAGCATGCTTAGATTTGCTGCAGGGCTCTGCTGGGACCCAGAGGGCTTGACATGGCCTTTGACTCCTTGCAGAGCCCTGCAGCACATCTATTCACACTCCATGCATGTGCAGACATGGCCGAAGGCTGGACACGTGTGCCAGAGTTGAAAAGCCTGACGGGTGCTGAAGGAAGGGGGCGGGACCAAAGGTAAAGGGAACCAACGTTCCTTTTTAGGACTGAGGGGTCTATGTATCAATGTTTTCACCCAGGATTCACACAGCTTTCACCCAATATTTTTTAAATAGTGACCAATTTAAAAATGGGTGATTCTTGGGTGAAAGTTGTGTGAATCCTGAGGAAGAGCAATAATAACTAAACCCCCAATGTTTCAATTCCAGCCAAAGATGCCCCCCCTCCCAAGCCTTGCTTGGATCTGTTAAATGCCTTTTTGTTTATATGGGTGTGTTTTCTGTTAATGATTTTGTTTTTCTGTTTCCTCCAATCAATAGCGAACAGGAAGCAGGATGAACCGTATCAGAACTTCTCTCCGACCAAGGACGTCAGCGGGGACCACTTCTCAAACAAAAGCTCATTTTTGGACGTGTCGGAAGGTGCGTCAGATGAGCAGGTGATAGACCAACACAAAGTGGCACATAATTGTGAAGTGGAAGGAAAATTATAAATTGTTTTCCAATTTTTTTTTACAAATAAATGTGAAAAGTGTGATGTGCATTTGTATTCAGCCCCCTTTACTCTGATACCCCCAACTAAAATCTAGTGGAACCAATTGCCTTCAAACGTCACCTAATTAGCAAATAGAGTCCACCTGTGTGTAATCTATTCTCAGTATAATTACAGCTGTTCTGTGAAGCCCTTAGAGGTTTGTTGGAGAACCTTGGTGAACAAACAGCATCATGAAGGCCAAGGAACACACCAGACAGGTCAGGGATAAAGTTGTGGAGAAGTATAAAGCAGGGTTAGGTTATGAAATAATATCCCAAGCTTTGAACATCTCAGGGAGCTCTGTTCAATCCATCATTCGAAAATGGAGAGTATGGCACAACCGCAAACCTACCAAGACATGGCCGTCCACCTAAACTGACAGGCCGGGCAAGGAGAGCATTCATCAGAGAAACAACCAAGAGGCCCATGGTAACTCTGGAGGAGCTGCAGGGATCCACAGTTCAGGTGGGAGAATCTGTCCACAGGACAACTATTAGTCGTGCTTCTCCACAAATCTGCCCTTTATGGAAGAGTGACATGAAGAAAGTCATTGTTGAAAGAAAGCCATACGAAGTCCTGTTTGCAGTTTGCGAGAAGCCATGTGGGGGACACAGCAAACATGTGGAAGAAGGTGATCTGTCTGGTCAGATGAAACCAAAATTGAACTTTTTGGCCTAAAAGCAAAACGCTATGTGTGGCGGAAAACTAACACTGCACATCACCCTGAATACACCATCCCCACTGTGAAACATGGTGGTGGCAGCAACATGTTGTGGGGATGCTTTTCTTCAGCAGGAACAGGGTTAGCTCATCAGAGTTGATGGGAAGATGGATGGAGCCAAATACAGGGCAATCATAGAAGAAAACCTGTTAAGAGTCTGAAAAAGACTTGAGACTGGGGTGGAGGTTCACCTTCCAGCAGGACAACAACCCTAAACATACAGCCAGAGCTACAATGGAATGGTTTAGATCAAAGCATATTCATGTGTTAGAATGGCCCAGACAAAGTCCAGACCTAAATCCCATTGAGAATCTGTGACAAGATTTGAAAATTGCTGATCACAGACGCTCTCCATCCAATGTGACAGAGCTTGAGATATTTTGTAAAGAAGAATGGGCAAAAATGTCCCTCTCTAGATGTGCAAAGCTGGTAGAGACATCCCCAAAAAGACTTGCAGCTGTAATTGCAGAGAAAGGCGGTTCTACAAAGTATTGACTCCGGGGGGGCGCCATACAAATGTACCCCCCACACTTTTCACATATTTATTTGTAAAACATTTTGAAAACCATTTATCATTTTCCTTTCACTTCCCAATTATGTGCCACTTTGTGTTGGTTCATCACATAAAATGGCAATAAAATACATTTACGTTTTTGGTTGTATCATGAAAAAATTTGGAAAATTTCAAGGGGTATGAATACTTTTTTAAGGCACTGTACTTTGGTTATTTGCTTTAAGGCACTTTAAAATCCCCATTCCCCTTAGTCTCCCCATGTGGGAAAAACACAGTAAGAAAGGATTTCATGAAAAATAGATGACAGGGCCATTGGGCAGTGGATGAGTGTGGATTATTTTTGGAGAATAAGGTTATTATTTAGCGTCACCTTAATAATAATTTTGGGGACCCTGTACAGAAAAAAACTGCCCCCCCCCTTTCCTCCCAGTGATAATCAGTTGTTAATATTCTGTACTTTTTATTGTTACACCATGGACAGTCAGAACAGAAGAGGAAATGAAATTCAGTTTCCCTCCGGCGTGTTGTTGTCATGCATCGCAGACTCCGGCAGCCCAGCCGAGCCTTGAAAAACATTATAACAGAACAAATGTCTCGGCACGTTGGGGAGAAAAATAAAATACAGGCGTTGTGAATGTACAAAACAAGTAACATCGGCACTTACCGGAGCAGGAGGTTTGAAATCTGACCACCAGCCTTCCCTTCAGTCTTGTACACAGAGCCGGGAATCTGCCCCCCCCCTGAAATCCCCCCCTCCCAGCACAAATCTTTGCCCCCCCATCCCCCAAATACTCCCAGCACAAATGCACCCCCCTCCCCGAAAAAAAAATGACCCCTCCTCCTAGCACAAATCATCTACTCCTCAAATTCCCCCTCTGAGTATACATCCTCACCCCCCACTCCAAATCCCCCCTGCCAATAAAGATTCCCCCTCATCCATCGCCTCTCCTATCATAAATCCCCCCTCCTTCTAGTACAAATACCCAATCATCTCTACTTGCACAATCCCCCCCCCCCCCCCCCGTAAAAAAAACCCTCCCAGCACAAATCATCTACTTCTCAAATTTCCCTTCTGAGTATACATCCTCACCCCCCACTCCAAATCCCCCCTCCCAATACAGATTCCCCCTCATCCATCGCCTCTCCTATCATAAATCCCCCCCCCAAAAAAAATCCCCCTCCTAGTACAAATACCCAATCATCCCTACTTGCACAATCCCCCCCCCCCCCACCTCACAAAAAAAAACCCTCCCAGCACAAATCATCTACTCCTCAAATTTCCCCTCTGAGTATACATCCTCTCCCACCCCACTCCAAATCCCCCCTCCCAATACAGATTCCCCCTCATCCATCGCCTCTCCTATCATAAATCCCCCCTCCTTCTAGTACAAATACCCAATCATCTCTACTTGCACAATCCCCCCCCCCCCGTAAAAAAAAACCTCCCAGCACAAATCATCTACTCCTCAAATTTCCCCTCTGAGTATACATCCTCTCCCACCCCACTCCAAATCCCCCCTCCCAATACAGATTCCCCCTCATCCATCGCCTCTCCTATCATAAATCCCCCCTCCTTCTAGTACAAATACCCAATCATCTCTACTTGCACAATCCCCCCCCCCCCGTAAAAAAAAACCTCCCAGCACAAATCATCTACTCCTCAAATTTCCCTTCTGAGTATACATCCTCACCCCCCACTCCAAATCCCCCCTCCCAATACAGATTCCCCCTCATCCATCGCCTCTCCTATCATAAATACCCCCACAAAAAAATTCCCCCTCCTAGTACAAATACCCAATCATCCCTACTTGCACAACCCCCCCCCCCCGTAAAAAAAAACTCCCAGCACAAATCATCTACTCCTCAAATTTCCCCTCTGAGTATACATCCTCTCCCCCCACTCCAAATCCCCCCTCCCAATACAGATTCCCCCCCATCCATCGCCTCTCCTATCATAAATCCCCCCTCCTTCTAGTACAAATACCCAATCATCCCTACTTGCACAACCCCCCCCCCCCGTAAAAAAAACCCTCCCAGCACAAATCCTCTGCCCCACGAATTTCCCCTCCTTTCTACATCCTCCCCCCCCACTCCAAATCCCCCCTTCCAGAACAAATTCCCCCTGCCCCATCCCTTCTCCTAGCACAAATACCCCCCCCACATCCCCCCTCGTAGCACAAGCCTTTTTCCCCCAGCCCCCCTTCCAACACAAATCTGCCAAAATCACCACTCCTAGCGCACCCCCCCCCCCAAATTTCTTATCCTACAACAATTTCCCCCTTTCCCAGATCTCCTTGAAGCACCCCCCAACCCCCACCTCTCATGATACCACAGTGCCCAGGGCAGCCGACCCTTTTGCCCAGCTCTGGTTGTACAGTCTCCTCTCATGTACTGACATGGCTTACTCTGATTTCACTGCACACTGTGAGCTTCTCAGAATGTACATTAGAAGCTGCAGCTAGTCAGATAGAGCCCTCCTCATTTCCTGGCTGGAGGACGTCCATCATCACCTAGCCCTTTCCCCCCCTGTTCCTGGACCACCCCTTTCTTTCATTAGATTTCAGTTCATGGAGGCTCAGCATCGCATGTTAGCATTGCCCCGTGCAGGCTGCCTTGGATCACCCACTCCTCCAGACTGACCAATCAAGGAATTGTTATATTTCTCCTAAGAGCCAGCCCACTGCTTGCATTGCATAGAGGAGCGCAGAGACCCGGTGATGACTAGGTCTAAAAAAAATATGTCATGAAAACTGGAAGTTTTAATTTAAACATTTCATTAGCATGTTGATGGGTCCCGAAGAGGTGGGGGAGGACACTCAACTAGGGTGACCACGTGTCCCGGATTGCCCGGGACAGTCCCGCATTTTGCAGGTCTGTCCCGGGCACATTCATTCCAGGACAATACAGTGTCCCTGAATGAAACTGACACAGCCACCCTCCCCCCCCCCCCGGGCCAATCTGATGCCCCCAAAAAAGGCCGCCACATCACCGCTTTACTCACTGACAGTACTTGTCCTGGCCGGAAATGCCTGGAGGAGCACAATCCCCGCCCCCTGCTTGTGATTGGAGAAATCATAAATCCCACCTCTTGTGTCCAATCACTGTGCTGTGATTCGTTACAGCACAAGCTGATTTTTGGGAAGGATCCCTGAATGGTAGTTTGGAAATGTGGTCACCCTACACTCAACCTGTTGCCGGAACATCTGCATTTTATTGGCTGTTGTGTGTGAAATTAGACAGTTCATATTTCAGGCGCTGTAATAAAGGTATATGTGTCTGTTTTATACAGGGGGAGGTTCTTACCTGGAACCAATATCTCCGGAAGAAGCCGATCAAATATCTGATGGTGAGAGATCTAAAATGTTTAAATTTTTTAATAGAAAAATTTGTCAGGCAAATGTCTCAGGGGCAGTGGGATTGTTGACCCTCCTAGCTATGGCCTGTGGTCTTCTGCCTGGCCTGGTCAGTGGGTGATAGCAAAAGACACACAGAAAAAATGTTTGACCTTTCTTGTCCTTAGAAAATGGGTTGGCACCTTCTCACAAAGATTTTCTCATTTAGAAAAATCTATGCATGCAACAGGGGCTGTTGCTCCTTAGTTACCCTTTACACCAGGGGTCTCAAACTGGCGGTCCTCCAGCTGTTGCAAAACTACAAGTCCCATGAGGCATTGCAAGGCTGACAGTTACAAGCATGACTCCCACAGGCAGAGGCATGATGGGACTTGTAGTTTTGCAACAGCTGGAGGGCCGCCAGTTTGAGATCCCTGCTTTACACAATGTCTGACACAGATCAGTCCCTGCTGCTGTGACTTTTTTACGAAGTTACAATGTAGTCTGATCACTGGAGGGAGAGGAGACTAGGGAAATGCTTCTTCCTGCCTGCAGCAGACTTTTTACGAAGTTACAATGTACAGTCTGATCACTGGAGGGAGAGGAGACTAGGGAAATGCTTCTTCCTGCCTGCAGCAGACTGATGATGTCATCTCAGCCTAGGCAAAGTCACTGATTAGAGCCCAGAAATAGATTTTTAATGATGAAAATGACTTTGTTGCTGTATATTATGAGATGTCAGGAATTTATTTGTGCAGACTTGTAATATTACTAAAAGGTCCACTTTAGGTTAGCCAATAAAAGGTTTCACTTATGCCCTGTACACACGATCGGATTTCCGATGGAATAAAATCCGATGGATTTTTCCGTCGGAATTCCGATGAAGCTGACTTCCATCAGTCTTGCCTACACACCATCAGACAAAATTCCGACCGTCCAAAACGGCGTGATGTAAAACACTCCGACGAGCCGAGAAAAATGAAGTTCAATGCTTCTGAGCATGCGTCGACTTGATTCTGAGCATGCGTGGGTTTTTTCTTCGTTGGAGTTCCACACAGATGATCAGAATTTCCTATCGTTTTTTTTTTTTCCATCGGAAAAATTTAAAACATGTTCTATTTCTTTACACCGATGGAAGAAAGACCGATGGGGCCCATACACTATAGTTTTTTCCGATGAAAAAAGTCCATCGGTCTTTTTTCGTCGGAAAAACCGATCGTGTGTACGCGCCATAAAACTGTAAACGTTTTATATTGATAGATGACAGACAGGTTACAACACTCTACTACTACTATGAATGACTAGATATAGAATGGGGTTATAGTCACCTAATAGATTTTATTATACTTATGACCAGGATCGGTACCAGGATCGATACCAGCTACTCACAGTGGAAGTTATCTCCAGGGCCAGATCTTGGAATTGCCAATTTGGGGCATGGCTTAAGAATGGCAGGGACACCACACAACCACCCACAGTTGCTGGGTGTCATTAACGTGTTCCGGTTTATAATAAATGGGTTCAGACTGCTGACTAGGGGGCCAATACAACCAGCTGAGTGTTTGTGGTTGCTGTCCCAACACAGGTTGTATATTTTTGCTAGGGGAATAGTGTACTGTTTACTTATGGGCCATGCAATCTGCATTCATACACCTAGGACTAAACTACTAACACAACAATGTCTTCCCTACTGTTTAATCTGTTAGTCAAAGACCTACTGACATATAGTGGGCAATGTGCCATTGCCTCTTCTTCACCAACCTTGGTGTATCTTTGATGTCTGATCTTGTTGGTGTGATATTTAGCACCAGTGACAATGGGTGTTTGTCTGCATCAGAACTGGTGTTATCCCTATACAAGCCTATAGAAATGGAAAAAGCAACTGAAGCAGGTCAAATGCAGATCAGAAGGTGGTCAACTGCAGGTAACATTTGGGTTAGAAGGAGGTCAACTGCAGGTCAGAAGGTGGTAAACTGCAAGTCAAATGTAGGTCAGAAGGTGGTCAAATGTGGGTTGGAAGGAGGTTAACTGCAGGTCAGAAAGTGGTAAACTGCAAGTGAACTGCAGGTCTGAAAGTGGTCAACTGCAAGTCAAATGTGTGTTGGAAGGAGGTCAACTGCAGGTCAAATGTGTGTTGGAAGGAGGTCAACTGCAGGTCAAATGCGTGTTGGAAGGAGGTCAACTGCAAGTCAAATGTGTGTTGGAAGGAGGTCAACTGCAGGTCAAATGCAGGTCAGAAGGTGGTCAACTCCAGGTCAAATTTGGATTAGAAGGAGGTCAACTGCAGGTCTGAAAGTGGTCAACTGCAAGTCATATGTAGGTCAGAAGGTGGTCAAATGTGGGTTGGAAGGAGGTCAACTGCAGGTCAAATGTAGGTCAGAAGGTGGTCAAATGTGGGATGGAAGGAGGACAACTGCAAGTCAGAAGGTGGTAAACTGTAAGTCGTTTGCAGGCCTTAAAGTGGTCAACTGCAAGTCAAATTTGGGTTGGAAATAGGTCAACTGCAAGTCAAATGTAGGTCAGAAAGTGGTCAAATGTGGGTTGGAAGGAGGTCAATTGCAGGTCAGAAGGTGGTAAGCTGCAAGTCAGCTGCAGGTCTGACAGTGGTCAACTGCAAGTCAAATTTGGGTTGGAAGGAGGTCAACTGCAAGTCAAATGTAGGTCTGAAGGTGGTTAAATGTGGGTTGGAAGGAGGTCTACTGCAGGTCAGAAAGTTGTAAACTGCAAGTCAACTGCAGGTCTGAAAGTGGTCAACTGCAAGTCAAATGTGGGTTGAAAGGAGGTCAATTGCAAGTCTAATGTAGGTCAGAAGTTGGTCCACTGTGGGTTGGAAGGAGGTCAACTGCAGGTCAGAAGCTGATAAATTGCAAGACCGACTGCAGGTCTGAAATTGGTCAACTGCATGTCAAATGCAGGTCAGAAAATGGTCAAATGCAGGTCAGAAGGTGGTCAAATGCAGGTTAAATGTGGGTCAAAAGTAGGTCAACTGCAGGTCAAATGTAGGTCAGAAGGTGAACAAATGTAGGTTGGAAGGAGGTCAACTGCAGGTCAGAAGGTGGTACACTGCAAGTCAACTGCAGGTCAGAAGGTGGTACACTGCAAGTCAACTGCAGGTCTGAAAGTGGTCAACTGCAAGTGAAGTCAAATGTGGGTCAAAAGCAGGTCAACTGCAGATCAGATGCACCTCTCAATAAATTACAAACGACGTTACAAGCATTTTAAACTGATGTCACAAGCACATTGCATTTGTCCATCAACACAAACCCAAAGTCTGACAAGACAGGCCACAAGGCTAGCCAGTTAACTAGGGTACAAGGTGGAGTGGCACAAGGCAGTGGGCATAAGGGAACAGGAAGTATAATGACTAATACATAAAAAAAATGTCTGACCCTTCTTTACTTTGATTCTTTTTCAGATGTAGACTGCTATGAGAATGCCAATGAAGAAATAAAAGAAGGATCAATAGGTAGAACTAGTAACACTCTATATTGCTGTTTGCTTTGTATCTATAGATCCACCAGCCCCATCCCATTTATCCCTCACATAGCTCAAAAATACAATGAATCCCATGTTCCCAGGTGTAACTTACAAGATATTGTCAATGAAGGGGGAAAACTATAGCTATATTACCCCATCGTTCAAAGATTTCCTCTATGGGATTATTGGGCAGGAAGTTCACCATGTGCTGAAAAGTCTTCCCACCAACTGCACCACCTTCATTTTAAATATTTTCTGCTCCTGTAATATGCCAGAACTTTTTAATTATTCCACCATGAATGAATTATCTAGTAGTAGTTGGTAAAATTTAACTGGACCGGCTCTCAGAGCGGCGCAGTTCAGAACAGAAGTGACTTGGAGAAGCTAAAAACAGTCTTCAACATCACAGAACAAGACCAGCTGAATGTGACCGCCTATTACTAGATATACCATGACTTGGATAAATGGAAACCTTCATAGATATAAATGAATTAGAAATTATTTTACAGAATCCTTTCGTGGAAAGTATACAGTTTGTGTTTTGCGGCCCCTTAACGTATACTGGGTGATGGTGTAATAATCAGAGGGTACGCTGGATCGTTTATTTAAAAAAAAAATTAAATCTAAATTTAATTATTCGTTACAACAGGTTTGCGCCAGTCAAATTTTTTCACTGCAACTAGCCACAGCTTGCTAGCCCATCACCACTAAAGGCCGGCCCGTCTGCCACTCAATTTTCTGTATTGGTCGCCAACATGACTTCTCTGATGAAGCTCAGTTCTTTAGTAAATAGAACTCTTTAGCAAACAAAAAATAAGCTGTATAAAACATGTAGTCAAAGAAATGCAAAGGCTGCCATGGCTCCTGTCTACTTTTTAAAATGACGATTACCTCTGATCCACAACAAGCATATTGAAAAGGGGGTGTTAAATTGTTAGATGCTGGTTCTGGGTCAGAACCATGCAATCAACAAGACAGTTAGGCCCCTTACTGTGTGAGTTGCCTTTGAGTGGACCTAACTTTCTATCATTTGAAGAGATTATTCCTCTTTTGAAACCAATTTTTTTCGGTCTGACATGTAGACCATTGTACCATTTAAGTACTAGATGTGTTATACTATGATAAACCTTTCCCCCAACCTCTAAATGATTACACATTTTACCTTAAAAAGCTTGGGGCTGGAGAGGAAGCGGGGTGCGACTGGCTTTGGCGCTCATCTAAGTGCTGAGAGGCAGAGCCAACTGTCAATCAGGCTGCTGGGTGGATCCCAACAATATGGTCGGGTCCTTTTAGAGCCTGGAGTGGCTCTGTCCCTTCTGCTGATTCGACTGATTATTGGTCACAGGAGAGCACTGCTGTGACCCAGAAGAGAACTATGACCAAAAAAGCTTTGGTCATACTTCTCTTTGAACCAATAATATTTTGCCTACTAACTCCTTATGGTCTAATTCAGGGGGTCTCTAAACTTTCAAAACAAAGGGCCAGTTTACTGCCCTTTACACTTTAGGGGGACAGGACAGTAGCTAGTGGGAGTAGAAAATGCCCTGGCATCATTGGGAGTAAACAATACCATAGGCTTGGTGGTCAGTGATAATAAAAAATTTACATAATTTGTGTCGGTGGGAGAAATAGTGCCCTGTCATTGGTGTCACTGGAAGAAGTAGTGCCCCATTGCTGGTGTCAGTGGGAGAAATAGTGCCCCATCATTGGTGTCACTGGGAGAAGTAGTGCCCCCATAATTAGCGTCAGTGGGAATATTGGTTAAAATGTAAGGAGGGAGAGACCCAGGAGAACTTCTGGTTTCATGCACATCGCTGGATCAAGCAGGGGCTCAGGTAAGTATAAGGGGAGGCCGGGGGTGGGGAGCTGCCCCCTAGAAGGCTTTTCCCTTAATGCAGAGAATGTAAAAAACCTTCTGCCTTTTAGAACCACTTTAACTAACATGGCAGGGGTTTTCCTTGTACTACTTACTTGGTTCTAAAAGGTGAGCCACTTTCTTGTCTGAGAAAAGTTAGGAGGTATAAACAAAGATTTACAATCAAGTTAAAGGACAGAACTACAAAATATATTCTATTTCTAATGTAGAAAACATTCCTTTACCATAGGTTCGCAGTCCTACGAAGACATGAACGGGCCAAGGATTGGACAGTCTCTAATTCCAGAGAAGACCCGTGAAGAAGGTGGAAATTTGTTTTTAAGTTTCTCTTTTAGCCCAAAAGGTTTTTGCTAGAGAGAGAATACCCACATTCCCATGTTTAACATAAGTCACTATAGCTGCCATGTCCGGCCATATAGATTAAATAGGGGACGTGAAATTTGGTTCCTCTAGTAATTAGGAGCTCTGCTCCGATTTTAAATAGCTAGTAGTAGTTGGTGACATTCATCCAGACTTGTTCTGTATTGTTGAAGATGTTTTATCTTTAATCCAAGTGGCTTCCTCAGTTCCATTGTGTGTCAGGGACATACCTAAGGATTGATAGCCACATGGGCAACTCAACTCATTTACCTTAATCCAAAGACAACCACTTCATGCAATGTGCCAAGGTAGATGCTATTGTTCAAGAACGTGATGGGAGGTGTGAACGATTCACTTCTCACCAAAATATCTTCCCAATTCCAATGAATGTCAAGAACATACCCCAGGATTGATAGCCACGTGAGCAACTCAGTTACCTTAATCCAATAACCATGGCATCATGAAATGTGTCAATAGATTGAAGTATAGGTGGAGTGCTGGACATTAATGTAAAGAATAATTAGCAGATATGTAGTAGAGGGCAGCTCTCTGTAAAACAGATGGACCCAACAGAGGTCACTGTAGTAGTGATGCAAAAAAGAGGGTCAAGAAATAAGACCCCAATTAGGTTTAATGGATTCAATTTATTTTCATATGCCAAAGTGAGGCATAGTCAACACACTGGGGTTGATTTACTAAAACTGGAGAGTGCAAAATGTGGTGCAGCTCTGCATAGAAATCGATTAGCTTCCGTTTATTTTATTTTTTTGTCAAACCTTAATTGAACAAGCGGAAGTTAGAAGCTGATTGATTACCATGCAGAGCTGAACCAGATTTTGCACTCTCCAGTTTTAGTAAAACAACCCTATTGTGAGGGTCCACCAGTCCCTCTTCAACAGGGACAAAGGGTTCAAAATATACATAAACATTTGTCAGCAGACACAAATGAAATACATACTGTATGATAAAAGATAAATTATAAGTTCATAATCAATAGAAAAAAAAGTGTAAAAGAAGAAAGGAAAACTATAATAAAAATTATAACAATAATGAGATTTATTAATATAAAAACAAT
The DNA here is from genome assembly GCA_029206835.1 of Rana muscosa. NCBI lineage: Eukaryota > Metazoa > Chordata > Amphibia > Anura > Ranidae > Rana > Rana muscosa. Next base: position 160,745,631 of record CM055127.1, on the reverse strand, counting down.
GCTACTCACTGTAATATTAAAGGGGTTTTTTCACCTTAATGCATTCTATGCATTAAGGTGAAAAAACATCTGCGGATTAGTGGCCCCCCAGCCCCCCCGTTTACTTACCTGACCCCTCGAAAATCCCGCGCCTTGAACGCGCTTGCTTCTCGGCCAGGCTTCTCGGCTCATTCATTGGTTGATTGAAAGCAGCGCAGCCATTGGCTCGCACTGCTGTCAATCACATCCAATGATGCGGGGCGCCTGGGGGCGGAGCCGAGTGATACAGTGAGCGGCTATGGCCGCCGGCTGTTATCACAGGAGCGCGCCTGCAAGAACTTTTCCACCATGTGAGCTCGCTCGCATGAAGGAGGAAAGTTCTTGCGGGGAGGAGCAGATACAGCCGCCGAGGGACCCCAGAAGACCAGGTTCGGGGCCACTCTGTACAAAACGAGCTGCACAGTGGAGGTAAGTATAACATGTTTGTTATTTAAAAAAAAAAAAAAGTCCCTTTAGTGTTCCTTTAAAATGTAAGGCAAAATGCATATGATAAAAGATGCCCTATAAGGTCATACTCCAAGAAATATAATGTCAATCGAATCTGTAAAAGTATAATCTATAGGAACTTGGTGAAAATTTGGAGATTTTGGTAAAATCCTAATGGGAAATTTTGGTTTTTAGGTGTGCAATAGGCTCTGTATGGTTCCTGATGGTTCCAAAAGCTCATTCAAACATTTCTGGACCTGTTCTTGTGCAAAAAATGTCCCCCTCATTAGACTTAAAGGGGATCTAAGATCAAAAACTCATGAGGGGGGATCACCTTTAACTTTCCAATAAAGATTCCATTTAATAAAACCTTATTAACTATTTACTTTTATTTGTGTCTGTAGATGCTGATTCTTATGAGAACATGCAGGCCCCCATATACTCCCAGCTGAACCGTTCCGTCAACTCTCTGGCCCATTCTGTTGAAGATGGGGTTGAACAGACCGGGCCAAATATGGCAGACGTCTCACCAGAGCAACAGTGGCCCACCAGCACCGAGCTGAAGCACCTGAGTATGAATATCTGTGATATTCCTGATGTACAAGTGCATGGTGTATGTAATGCCGCGTACACACGGCCATTTTTAATGTCATTGAAAAAAACGACGTTTTTCTCGACGTGATTTTTCGTGTTTCCTCTCAAGCCTGCCTTGCATACACACGTTCATGAAAAAAAACGCTCGAGCAAAGCGCAGTGACGTACAACACGTACGACGGCACTATAAAGGGGAAGTTCCATTCAAATGGCGCCACCCTTTGGGAGGCTTTTGCTGATCCTCGTGTTAATAAAGTTTGGTGAGAGACGATTCGCGCTTTTCAGTCAATTACAGCGTGATGAATGTGCTATCTCCATTACAAACGCTAGTTTTACCAGAACGAGCGCTCCCGTCTCATACTTAATTCTGAACATGCGCGTTTTTTTTCCCCTCGTATAAGCATACACACTACTGTTTTTCACGACGTTAAAAAGAACGCCGTGAAAAACGACGCGAAAAAATAGAGCAGGTTCTAATTTTTTTCAGCCCATTTTTCACGTCGTTAAAAATGCTCTGGAGCCTACACACGATCGTTTTTTAATGAACAATTTAAAAAATAGAATTTTTCACGCCATGAAAAACGGTCATGTGTACGCGGCATAAGGCTAGGATAAACTTGTCAAATAAAATTTAATTTCTCGTTTTCCTTTTTTTTTTGGGCAGATGGAGACTTTTACCTGTCCTACCAAGCCAACAACTTCTGAGAGTCCTCATGGCAGGGATGGACTGTAAACTGTCCAGTGAAAATGAAAGAAAACTGACATGTTACAGTGGCCATTAGAATAAAGGATAACTGTCATTTTTAGTATGAAGAACAGGACACTTGGAGCATCAGGGATGGACCACCAATAGTGAGACATTGTGGATACCATGTGACCTCTTTTATGTTTGATCATGGAGACTTGTGGAATTTTTCGTTGTAATTGAAAACATGAGGAAAACCACCTAACTGTCCTTTAATAAATAAGGACGGTTATTGGCATGAAAAGAAGAACTGGCATTGGACTGCACAGTCTTAGCACAGTTAGGTTTTAAACAATGGGGCTGACCAATACAAACCTATCGTTTCACTTTTTTTCCAAAGAGGAGACAGCTGATAAACTATTGTAAATGTAAAAATGATGCCAGCTTTTCGAAACATATGGATTCTTAATTTTCTTGTTCTCTTGGGCAAAAATGACCACATGGTTACTGCTAGAACGGCCCAAAAACTCCTATTTTGTCCTTCGTTATATGTCTCTACTAGAGACAATTGAGTCTGATAGACAATTGGTGGCACAGTCTCAGAAATTGACAGGGACATGGAACTTATGTGCACAATTGTCACAATTTGTCTATTATGTTGCAGTAAACTTGGTTTTAAATCATTTATATAGAGTGTTTCTTCCTGGGGACTTTTAGGAATTTATCTACTATTGGCGAGCCAGCCAGAATATCACACCAGGGCCATTTTTAGACAGAAGACAAATAGCCCACCAGCATGTCCTTGAAGTGTGGGGAGAAAGCAAAGTGCCTGGAGGAAACGCAAGCACACAGAACATGCAAACTCCATGCAGATAAGTGTCCTGGCCAGGATTCAGACTGAGGACCCCATTACTACAAGGCAGAAGTGCTAACCAATAACCCAATGTGCTTCCCTTACAGTTGATATGGAGTACTACACCATCGACTACCTGTGACTATTCAATGTGCCAAATTATATGCAGTCTTTTCAGTTATTTGTCGCATAAATCGCAACATTTCTGTGAAATGTCGCAAATAGGGGTTTTCCTACTTCCTACGTCACGTGAACATTCATTGAGACTCTGTTTATTTGTCGAATTAGTAAAATTGTTGCAATCTGCGTTATTTTAATGTTGCACCGCTTTGACATGTTGCCGACTTATTGACTCGTTCCATTGGCATCTGTTTGTCTGGAAGTGTTTTGATCCTTGTCATTTTTTAAATGTATTTTGGGAAAAAAAAAATTCACAATATCACTTTTATAATTAATAATAAAAATGTACAATTTCACTTGATAACTTGACTGAACGTCATAAGAAAAAAATAATGGAAGGACCCAGGAAACTTTTTTTTTTATTTTTATTTTTTTTTAGTTATAGAAGGGTTGGGACCTCTGTGCAGTTCTTATTGCTGATCCATGCTCTGTATTATGGCCCGTACACACGATCCGAATATCGTATGAAAACGATCGTCCGAGGAAGAATCGTCCGATAATCGGATTGTTAGTACAGAGCTTTCGAGAGCCGATCATGACAATTCATCCGATATTATTCGATCGGACAAGCACGAAAATTTTCCTCGTACGACACCAGATTGTACGATTTTTGTTTAGTCAGTATAGTTGTTGTCCAAAAATACAATACAAATACACCACAACACATGACATCACTACCGATTTTTTTTTCAGTCGTACGAGAATTTTCGTGACTTTAGTAACCTATTAAATGTCTACTTGCGACTAGTAAACAAAAAAAGTTGGATGATCTGTGGTCCGATTTTCTGATTGTGTGTACGGGGCATTAGTCCTAATAACCATTATTGTCACAAGAAAATGATGATGGGAAATCCTGAATTTTACAGCTGTCACAGGAACTGAAGGTACGGGGCAATCTTCCAATGAGGACTCCTGTACCAAAAACAACTAAGAGCAGATTTGGAGAGATTTATTTTGACTTCCTGTTGTGTCTCCTGGACAGGAAGTAAAGGGAAATATCAATCAGACAGAGCCAACAACAAAAGAATAAACCATTCTCTACTATATTTTCAGCTTTAAATATACAAAAAAGTAATGTAATAAATAGGTAATGAATTGCAGCTTACCAGTCCTCATTAGATGTGATGGCTGCAATAGTTTTGTCTTAGGAAGTCCTGTCCTCGGGTGACAACACTTACTGTACTCTATTTATAGAGAAGAAGCAGCATTGTCACCCGAGGGCAGGAGAACGCCTTTTCCTTCTCTTCTTGTTTATCATTTATAACATGGGGGTGGTCGGTAGTTCACAGAGTATAACTGGGAAAGCTTATAACCATGTTTGAAATTTAACTTCTGTCCACCAGAAGTTACAAGGACACTTGATTTTTTTTGGCAGGATCAATGGTTATTTTTCCTTACTTAGCCTAAAAAAAGACCTCATGCACTGAACACATCTAAAGACTGGTAAACTGTAATATACACTCACCAGCCACTTTATTAGGTACACCTTGCTAATACCGGGTTGGACCCCCTTTTGCCTGCAAAACTGCAAGATTTTGGTCCATAGTGACATGATAGCATCACGCAGTTACTGCAGATTTGTTGGCTGCACATCCATGATGCAAATCTCCTGTTCCACCGCATTCCAAAGGTGCTCTATTGGATGAGATCTGGTGACTGTGGAGGTCATTTAGGGTTGCCACCTGTCCGGGATTTACCCAGAAAGTTTGGGTTTGGAATCATGTGTCCGGGTTTCAGATTGCCTGAAACCCGGACACATTATTCAGACCGGACTATGGCTTCCCAGGAGGGTTGCTGGCTTCATTTGCCTAAGCTGAGAGTGTCTGTCACACTTTTTTTTCACAATGCCCAAAGCCAGCACTAACATTCCCCCCCAAACACACACACGGAGAGAAGATAGGGCTCAATCTTCACCTGATCCTTTCACCCCTACCCCTCTGTGTCTGCCCACACTCCAATCCCCGGCGCTATGCCTCAGAAAAGGAATGTGGGGAGGGAAATTTGAAGTCCGGCAACCTCAGATACATTTGGATGTGAGGTGCTGACTGCCAAGGGGTGAGTGAGCTCACCATCCATCCCTGTCTGTGACTTAAGTCTCCCCCCTTCTCTCTTCTGCCTATGAGTGAGTACACAAAGGTAAATCAGGGTTCTCAGAGCACCCCTTACATCAGAGTTCCCCTTTACACCAGAGGCCACAGTGTTCCCCCTTACATCAGAGTCCTCTCTGTACATCAGTTTTCTCAGTGTCCCCCCTTAAATCAGGATTCTTAGAGCATCCCTTATGTCAGAGTCCCCAGAGTTCTTCCTTACATCAGAGTCTGCAGAGTCCCCCCTTACAGTAAAAGGGAACTCTACGAGTTCAGATGTAAAAGGGGAACTCTGTGGATTCAGATGTAAAAGGGGACTCTTGTTAATAACTTAATTCGATTAGAAATGTTATTTAATGGCCAAATATATGTATAGTTTATACTATAAAACAAAATTGCAGTGCTACGCGAAAGTGTTAGGGTTGCCACCTTTTCTTCAAATCAAACCCAAAGGCCATTGGAGTACAGTGACCTCATTGTCCAGTGGTGAGATGATTGGAGCTTTGTGACATGGTGCATTATCCTGCTGGAAGGAGCCATCAGAAGATGGGGACACTGTAGTCATAAAGGGATAGACATGGTCAGCAACAATACTCAGGTAGGTCGTGGTGTTTAAATGATGCTCAATTGGTACTAAGGGGCCCAAAGTGTGCCAAGGAAATATCCCCCCCACACCATTACACCGCCAGCCTGAACTGTTTATACAAGGCAGGATGGATCCATGCTTTCATGTTGTTTCCACCAAATTCTGACCCCATCATCTGATTGTTGCAGCTGAAATCAAGACTCATCAGACCAGGCAACGTTTTTCCAATCTCCTATTACAATTTTGGTGATCCTGTGAAAATTGTAGCCTCAGTTTCCTGTTCTTAGCTGACAGGAGTGGCACCCGGTGTGGTCTTCTGCTGCTGTAGTCCATCTGCTTCAAGGTTCGATGCGTTGTGTGTGCATTCAGAGATGGTAGTCTGCATACCTTGGGCTAAGGCATCTTCCTCCACACAACTGCCGCTCACTGTTTTTTTTCTCTTTCGGACCATTCTCTGTAAACCCGAGAGATGGTTTTGCTTGAAAATCCCAGTAGATCAGCAGTTTTTTAAATAGTCAGAACAGCCTTCTGGCACTGACAACCATGCCACGCTCAAAGTCACTTAAATCCCCTTTCTCCCCCATTTTGATGCTTGGTTTGAACTTCAGCAAGTTGACTTCACCAAGTCTAGATGCCTAAATGCATTGAGATGCTGCCATGTGATTGGCTGATTAGCAATTTGTGTTGCCAAGCAATTGAACAGATGTACCTAATAAAGTGGCCAGTGAGTGTATATTATATATACAGTATATTATATTACATTTTTTATCTTAGCCTTTAGATGCACCTTAAAGCTCAATTGCAGCAAAAACATTTTTTATAATTCTGAGTGGAGCAAGAAAGGGGCAGAATTATTAGTCCTGGGTAGAACAGTGAGGAGTCAGGATTATTAGTCCAGGGTAGAACAGTGAGGAGTCAGGAATATTAGTCCTGGGTAGAACAGGGAATGGGCAGAATTATTAGTCCTGGGTAGAACAGGGAAGGGGCAGGATTATTAGTCCTGGGTAGAACAGTGAGGAGTCAGGAATATTAGTCCTGGGTAGAACAGGGAATGGGCAGAATTATTAGTCCTGGGTAGAACAGGGAAGGGGCAGGATTATTAGTCCTGGGTAGAACAGTGAGGAGTGAGGATTATTAGTCCTGGGTAGAACAGGGAAGAGTCAGGAATATTAGTCCTGGGTAGAACAGGGAAGGGGCAGGATTATTAGTCCTGGGTAGAACAGTGAAGAGTCAGGATTATTAGTCCTGGGTAGACTAGGGAAGAGTCATGAATATTAGTCCTGGGTAGTACAGGGAAGATTCATGAATATTAGTCCTGGATAGAACAGGGAAGAGTCAGGATTATTAGTCCTGGGTAGAACAGGGAAAGGGGCAGGATTATTAGTCCTGGGTAGTACAGGGAAGATTCAGGAATATTCATCCTGGGTAGAACAGGGAAGAGTCAGGATTATGAGTCCTCGTAGAACAGGGAATGGTCAAGATAATAAATCCTGGGTAGAACAGGGAAGGGTCAGGATTATGAGTCATCGGTAGAACAGGGAAATTACAGGATTATTAGTCCTGTGTAGAACAGGGAAGGGTCAGGATTATAAATCCTGGGTAAAACAGGGAAGAGTCAGGATTATGAGTCCTTGTAGAACAGGGAATGGTCAAGATAATAAATCCTGGGTAAAACAGGGAAGGGCAGTATTATTAGTCCTGGGTAGAACAGGGGAGGGTCAGGATTATTAGTCCTGGGTAGGGATGAGCTTCGTGTTCGAGTCGAACATACGTTCGACTCGAACATCGGCTGTTCGATCGTTCGACGAAGATCGAACGATTTGGGCCGTTCGCGCCAAATTCGAGTGACGCGAACGGCCCACAATGCACTACGCCATCGCAGTGTCATCCAGGCGCTGTGATTGGCCAAGCATGCACTGTGACCCCGCATGCTTGGCCAATCACAGCGCCGGCAGCGAGGAGAGCAATGATTGGCCACAGGCAGGATGCCTGTGGCCAATTATTGCTGATGGGGTTTAGTACACGCCCCACACTATAAAAGGCCGCCAGCGCGGCGGCCTTGTGTAGTGTGTTCCGGAGCAGGGAAAGAGAAGCATAGGCAGGGACAGTGTCATTTTTTTTCCTTTACTAATCCTGGATTCCTTGTGTTTAGGGACAAATAAGGATAGGTAGGGAGAGTGTCAGTGTGTTATTCTGTGCTAAACCTTGTTTGTAGGGACAGAGAGGTACAGTGAGGGAAAGTGTCAGTGTGCTATTCTGTTCTAAACCAATCTTGCTGAACCATATTTGAAATCCTTGAGTTTAGGGACAGAGAGGTACAGTGAGGGAAAGTGTCAGTGTGCTATTCTGTGCTAAATCTTGTTTGTAGGGACAGAGTAGGACAGTGAGTGAAACTGACAGTGTGCTATTCTGTTCTAAACCAATCTTGCTGAACCATATTTGAAATCCTTGAGTTTAGGGACAGAGAAGGACACTCGTGGAAACTATCAGTGTGCTATTCTGTGCTAAATCTTGTTTGTAGGGACAGAGTAGGACAGTGAGTGAAACTGACAGTGTGCTATTCTGTTCTAAACCAATCTTGCTGAACCATATTTGAAATCCTTGAGTTTAGGGACAGAGAAGGACACTCGTGGAAACTCTCAGTGTGCTATTCTGTGCTAAATCTAGTTTGTAGGGACAGAGAAGGACAGTGAGTGAAACTGACAGTGTGCTATTCTGTTCTAAACCAATCTTGCTGAACCATATTTGAAATCCTTGAGTTTAGGGACAGAGAGGTACAGTGAGGGAAAGTGTCAGTGTGCTATTCTGTGCTAAATCTTGTTTGTAGGGACAGAGTAGGACAGTGAGTGAAACTGACAGTGTGCTATTCTGTTCTAAACCAATCTTGCTGAACCATATTTGAAATCCTTGAGTTTAGGGACAGAGAAGGACACGCGTGGAAACTATCAGTGTGCTATTCTGTGCTAAATCTTGTTTGTAGGGACAGAGTAGGACAGTGAGTGAAACTGACAGTGTGCTATTCTGTGCTAAACCAATCTTGCTGAAGCATATTGCAAATCCTTGTGTTTAGGGACAGAGAAGGATAGGCAGGGGACAGTGTCAGTGTCATTGTTGCAAAGCCTCCTGCACAGTATACACCTGAAGGTAGCCCTTATTGCTGTTTTTCCCATCTCCCAGCAGGCCATCCATTAAAATGTCTGGAAGGCAAACAAGGAGAGGCAGACAGTCAGGAGGCAAAAAAAGAGGGCAAGCAGGCTCTGTGTCTGGGGGCAACAGTGCTGGTCGTGGACGCGGTGCATTGTCATCAGCACATGGCCATGGGACACGCTTGTCCTTCTTTTCGGCAGCTGGACATGTTGAGCCACATCATGCCGAAGACTTGGTAGAGTGGATGACCAAGCCCACCTCATCCTCCTCATCCTCTCTCACCCAGGCTCAGGGTACTGGCAAAGCAGCTGCCAAAGCGTCCTCTTCTCTGGTATCATTATCTTCATTAGTCAATCCTTCCCTAGACCCACCATGTCCTCCTCCTGAGGAGCCCCCGAACTGTTTGAGCACAGTGTTGGGTACATGCTCCAGGAGGATGCCCAGCGTTTCGAAGGATCTGATGATGATACCCAGATAGAGGAAGGCAGTAGCGTGAGAGCAGAGAGAGGGGATGCTCAAGAAGGACACCAATCTGGCAGTCATGCTCCAGCAGCTGCAGCATACTGCCAGATTGGCTCCAGTGATGAGGAGTAGTGATGAGCCGAACACCCCCGGGTTCGGTTCGCACCAGAACCCGCGAACGGACCGAACGTTCGTACGAACATTAGAACCCTATTAAATACAATGGATGCGAACGTTCGAATTCTAAAGTGCTAATTATAACGACTATTATGCATGTTATTGTCCTAAAAAGGGTTTGGGAACCCGGGTTCTGCACCAGGGGACATGTATCAATGCAAAAAGAAGTTTTAAAAACGGTCGTTTTTCGGGAGCAGTCATTTTAATGATGCATAAAGTGAAAAAAGAAAAGTCAAATATTCCTTTAAATATCGTACCTGGGGGGTGTCTAAAGTATGCCTGTGAAGTGCCACGTGTTTCCCGTGTTTAGAACTGTCCCTGCACAAAATGACACTTCTAAAGGAAAAAAAAGCCATTTAAAACTCCTTGCGGCTTTAATGTAATGTCTGGTCCCGGTAATATGGATGAAAATCTTTAAGAAAAATGGCATAGCTACCCCATGACCCCCCCCCCCCCCACCCCAGCCCATTACCAGCCCCTTTGGGTCTTGTATGGATATTAAGGGGAACACTGCACACAAAATAAAAAAGGCCCTATATACTCTGAACAGCCGTATACAGGCGGTGCATACAAGACAGGGACTGTAGGTTTGTTCTTATGTAGAATCTGTTTGTAATTTTGAACAGGTACATTGTTTAAGTGTAGCTCCAGCCCAAAAATCTATTTTAAACTTTTTGGAAAACATAGGTAAGGGTTATCACCCCTGTAACATTTGTTTTGCTGTCTGTGCCCCTGTTCAGAACATTTCACCTCACTTTCCGTCCCAATGACAACTGTTTTTGAAATGTGGTGTTTTTCTTGAAACAAGGATTGGTGATAAAGCATCAGTGCAGAGGAGACACCTTTCTCCCATATTAATTCTTACAGGAGAGAATTTTCCTTCCTAGGGGTAGATTTCCTCTCACTTCCTGTTGTCTTCTTGCGTTTGCAAGTAGGAGTCGTTTGTAAGTTGGATGTTTGAAAGTAGGGACCTGCCGTATATACTCTGCAGAAATAGGCCCCTTAGTTGTTGGTGTTGGCACAACACTGTAAGCACTCACAGTTACTCTTGGTTGGTGCTGGAACGCCCTGCTGTCAACTATTATATCAGGAATTGTAATTACATATAATTGTTGAACAGTGGTAGTAAAAATTGGGCCTTTGATGGTGGTGCTGGTGCCACAACACTGTAAGCCCTGAGGCCTCGTACACACGACCGATTTTCTCGGCAAGAACCAGCAAGAAACTTGCTGGCAGAGAGGTCTTGCCGAGTAAATCGGTCGTGTGTACGCTGCTAGCGTGTTTCTCGTCGAGAAAACCGACAAGAAACCTCGACGAGAAAATAGAGAACCTGCTCTCTATTTTCTCGTCGAGATTCTCCTCGGCGTGTTTCTCGACGAGAAAAGTGAGTGTGTGTACACTTACCTGTCCGCCCGGAAGCCCGCGCATGTTCGAAATGAATTCGACGCATGCGCGGTAGCTTCCTAGGCATACGTAGGGTATACCAAGATGGCGGCGACGGCATCGAATGTGACGAGCGCATGCTCGACGTAGTCGATGACGTCACCGCATACACTCCTTTCAAAGAACCGCGGGTTCTTTGAAACGAGCGTGTGTACACTCGGCCGGGACAAGTTTCTTGTCCAAGAATCTCGTCGAAAAAAACGACATGTTTTTCTCAACGAGAATCTCGGCCGTGTGTACGAGGCCTAACAGTTACTCTTGGTGGGTGCAGCAATGGGCCCTGCTGTGAATTATTAGATCAAGAATTGTAATTGCATGCCCCTGTTGAACAGGGGCTGAAAAATTGGGCCTTTCGTGGTGGTGGTGGTGGTGGTGGTGTTGCCACAACACTGTAAGCCCTCAGAGTTACTCTTGGTGGGTGCAGGAATGGGCCCTGCTGTGAATTATTAGATCAAGAATTGTAATTACATGCCCCTTTTGAACAGGGGCTGAAAAATTGGGCCTTTCGTGGTGGTGGTGGTGGTGGCGTTGCCACAACACTGTAAGCCCTCAGAGTTACTCTTGGTGGGTGCAGCAATGGGCCCTGCTGTGAATTATTAGATCAAGAATTGTAATTACATGCCCCTGTTGAACAGGGGCTGAAAAATTGGGCCTTAGGCACTGGTGGCACAACACTGCAACCCCTCACAGATACTGTACTTGGAGCACAGCAATGAGCCCTGTTGCAAAGTATTGCTTCAAAAATTGTAATGACACGCCCCTGTTAAACAGGGGCTGAAAAATTGGGCCTTAGGCACTGGTGGCACAACACTCCAACCCCTCACAGATACTGTACTTGGAGCACAGCAATGAGCCCTGTTGCAAAGTATTGCTTCAAAAATTGTAATTACACGCCCCTGTTAAACAGGGGCTGAAAAATTGGGCCTTAGCCACTGGTGGCAGCACCCATAAACAAAAATGATCTTCCAAGCTATCATCATCAATCGTATCATTGAGGACTCGGAGGAGGAGGATAGCCAGTCAACATAACAGCACAGGCACTCAGCATCAGCATCAGTCTTGAAGGGATGTGACATGTTAAAATCAATTAGTCTGTTATATCAGCATCAGGTGTGTGGTAGCTGGTGGTGATCCAAGACTGGTTCATCTTGATGAAAATCAGTCGATCAACCGAGTCGGTGGACAGGCGCACCCTGTGATCCGTGACAAATCCTCCAGCAGCACTGAATGTGCGTTCCGAAAGAACGCTGGATGCAGGACAGGCCAGTAGCTCAATTGCATACTGTGCAAGCTCTGGCCAGTGATCCATCCTCAAGACCCAGTAAGCCAGAGGATTTTCGGTGGGGAAGGTGTCCAAGTCTGACCTTGCCCCTAGATATTCCTGCACCATGTTTATCAGACGCTGGCGATGGTTGCTGGAACCGATCATACTTTGGGGCTGCGGACTAAAGAATTGTCTGAACGCATCGGTCAGACGGCCACCTTCCCCACCGCTCCTTCTTTGACTGGCCGAAGCCTCAGCAACTCGTTGTCCAGGACCAGGAGTTTGTAACCTCCCAGTCTCTGGGAACGCGTTGCACAGACCTTTCTGCAAGGCCTCCCGGAGTTGTCTCATCCTCTGCTCCCTCTGCGACGGTAACATAAGGTCCGCAACCTTACCCTTGTACCGTGGATCAAGGAGAGTGGCCAGCCAGTAATGGTCCCTCTCCTTGATCCGAAGAATACGAGGATCCTTCCGCAGACTTTGCAGGATCAGGGAGGCCATGCAGCGTAGGTTAGCTGAGGCATTCGGCCCGGAGTCCTCTGGGTCACTAAGGACGACATGATCCGCAGCCACCTCCTCCCAGCCACGTACAAGTCCACTGGTTTCTTGGGACTGTAAATCATCCCTAAAAGACTGCTGCTGATGATGCTGAGTGCCAGCCTCCACCTCCATGCTGACACAATCCTCCTCCTCCTCCTCCTCCTCCTCTTCCTGTGCGATGGGTGGGACAGAAGGAACACTGTCTGGGTAAAGGGGGCCTTGAGAGGCAAGGAAGTCCTCCTCTTCCTGCCTCTGTTCTGCCTCAAGTGCCCTGTCCATTATTCCACGCAGCGTGTGCTCCAACAGGTGGACAAGAGGTACAGTGTCACTGATGCATGCACTGTCACTGCTCACCATCCTCGTGGCCTCCTCAAATGGTGCCAGGACAGTGCATGCATCCCTGATCATGCCCCACTGGCGTGGAGAAAAAAAACCAAGCTCCCCTGACCCTGTCCTGGTGCCGTAGTCGCACAGGTACTCATTGATGGCCCTCTGCTGCGTGTGCAGCCGCTGCAGCATGGCCAACGTTGAGTTCCACCTGGTGGGCATGTCACATATAAGGCGGTTCTTGGGCAGGTTCAACTCCTTTTGCAGCTCAGCCAGGCGAGCACTGGCATTATAAGATCTGCGGAAATGCACACAGACTTTCCTGGCCTGCCTCAGGACATCCTGTAAGCCCGGGTACCTGCCCAAGAACCGCTGCACCACCAGGTTAAGGACGTGAGCCACACAGGGCACATGGGTCAGTTGTCCCTGTCGGAGGGCGGAGAGGAGGTTGGTGCCATTGTCGCAAACCACCATTCCTGGCTTAAGCTGGCGTGGCGTCAACCACCTCTCGGCCTGGCCCTGCAGAGCAGACAGGACCTCTGCCCCAGTGTGGCTTCTGTCCCCCAAACACACCAGCGCAAGCACGGCATGGCATCTTTTTGCCTGCGTACTTGCGTAGCCCCTTGAACGGCTACGGAGCACCGCTGGTTCAGAGGACAAAGCACAGGAAGAGGCCATGGAGGAAGAAGAAGAGGAGGGGGTGGAGGAGAGAGGTGTGTCACAACCAGTAGTAGCATTTTGGAGGCGTGGCGGTGGAACAACCTCCAACACTACTGCACCTTGTCCTGCATCCTTCCCAGCTGCCAAAAGAGTGACCCAATGGGCCGTGAAAGAAAGGTAACGTCCCTGTCCATGCCTGCTGGACCATGAGTCAGCGGTAATATGCACCTTACCGCTGACCGCCCTGTCCAGCGAGGCCAAGACATTGCCTTCCACATGCCGGTAGAGAGCCGGAATAGCCTTCCGTGAGAAAAAGTGGCGTTTGGGAACCTGCCACTGAGGAACCGCACATTGCACAAACTCACGGAAGGGGGCCGAGTCTACCAACTGAAAAGGCAGCAGTTGAAGCGCTAGCAATTTAGCCAAGCTAGCATTCAACCGCTGGGCATGTGGATGACTGGGAGTGAACTTCTTTCGACGGTCCAGCAGCTGGGGCAGGGAAATTTGCCTGCTAGAATCGGACGTTGGTGTACTGCTAGCAGAGTGGCCGCAAGTACTTGGCTGTGACACACCTAATTCTACACCTTCATTCCTCTCAGTGCATGTTTCAGAGAGGACTGAAGTTATAGTGGGGTTGGAGATCCCAGCTGATGCGGTGCAAGGAGAGGTCCGCTTTGTTCTTTGGTGTGGGTCTTTGAGGTAGGCTTGCCAACGAGCTGCATGGCAGGTCAACATATGTCTGGTCAGGCATGTGGTACCCAAGCGGCTGATGTTTTGGCCACGCGATATACGCTTGAGACATATGTTGCAAACAGCAGCTGTGCGATCTGATGCACTAGCCTCAAAAAAGGCCCACACCAAAGAACTTTTTGAATGACGGGCAGAGGCAGCGCCCTGCACAGGCGGAGCTCTGCGGTGTGATTCCGTCGGTGTACTGCCCTTACGCTGGCCACCAAAGGGCATCCTGCCTCGTTGGAGATGTGCCTCCTCCTCATCCTCCTCCTCCTCCTCTCTCCTATTAGGCACCCACGTGGAGTCAGTGACCTCATCATCCCCTCCCTCCTCATCACTGGAGCCAATCTGGCAGTATGCTGCAGCTGCTGGAACATGACTGCCAGATTGGTGTCCTTCTTGAGCATCCCCTCTGTCTGCTCTCACGCTACTGCCTTCCTGTAGCTGGGTTTCATCATCAGACCCTTCGAAACGCTGGGCATCCTCCTGGAGCATGTACCCAACACTGTGCTCAAACAGTTCGGGGGACTCCTCAGGAGGAGGACATGGTGGGTCTAGGGAAGGAGTGACTGATGATGAGTCTGACATTGATACCAGGGAAGAGGACGCTTTGGCAGCTGCTTTGCCAGTACCCTGAGCCTGGGTGAGAGAGGATGAGGAGGAGGAGGAGGGCTTGGTCATCCACTCTACCAAGTCTTCGGCATGATGTGGCTCAACATGTCCAGCTGCCGAAAAGAAGGACAAGCGTGTCCCATGGCCATGTGCTGATGACAATGCACCGCGTCCACGACCAGCACTGTTGCCCCCAGACACAGAGCCTGCTTGCCCTCTTTTATTGCCTCCTGACTGTCTGCCTCTCCTTGTTTGCCTTCCAGACATTCTAATGGATGGCCTGCAGGGAGATGGGAAAAAAGCAATAAGGGCTACCTTCAGGTGTCCTTCTCTGTCCCTTTACTTAAGGATTTCTAAATATGGTTGAGGATGATTGCTTTCGCACAGAATAGCACAATGACAATTTCCCTGACTGTCCAAAAAACAAGGATTTCAAAGATGGTTGATGAGGAATGCTTTAGCACAGTATAGCACAAGGAGAATTTCCCTCACTGTCCTTCCCTGTCCCTACAAACAAGGATTAGCACAGTAAAACACACTGACACTCTCCCTACCTATAGTTTTCTGTCCCTATAAAAAATGTTTTTTTAAAGATGGTTGATGATCAATGCTTTAGCACAGTATAGCACAAGGAGAATTTCCCTCACTGTCCTTCCCTGTCCCTACAAACAAGGATTAGCACAGTAAAACACACTGAGGCCTCGTACACACGACCGATTTTCTCGTCGTAAAAAACACGTCGTTTTTTTCGACGAGATTCTTGTTAAGCTTGTCGATTTTCTCGTCAAGCTTTCTATGCGTACACACTGTCATTTCCCAATTTCCTCGTGGTTCTCTGCGCTCACGTCCAGCACGTACGACGGCACTATAAAGGGGAAGATCTTTTTTCTTGGTGCCACCCCTTGGGCTGCTTTTGCTGATCTCGTGTTACCGCGTGTGAAGTAAAAGTTTGGGAAGAGACGATTCGCGCTTTTCAGTCTTCGTACTTTTCAGATCGTTTTCTGCCGTTCAGTTTGTGCTTGTGGGTTCGTATCTTGACTTTCAGGGCGTCTAGGCAGGTCGTATCTGTTTTACAGTGCGTTCTTGCCTGTTCGTTTCTGAATTTCAGTTCGTTATTCATAGGCCTTGCTGTTCTAAAGTGCGTTCTGTTCTGTACGTTCTGATTAGACGACCGTTTCCTAGCCATGTCGCCTGGACGTTCTCGTCGTCGAGTTCGTGCTGTGCGTGCGCTTGGTGTTGGTCTGCTTGTTTTGGACCAAGACCAGTCCATGAATGGTGTGAGGAGGAGTTCATGGACCAAGAATTGGTTGCTCCAGCGGGACCAATTCTGCCACATGCCTCTGCTGCGGGAGATCGTCGAGAATAATCCTGAGGACTACAGGAATTTTCTGAGGATGTCTGACCCCGTTTTTCAGGAACTGTTGGCTTTGGTGTCCCCCTATATTACCAGGAAGGACACCGTTATGCGGGAAGCCATCAGTGCTGAGCAGAGGCTCATCGCCACGTTGCGTTACCTGGCGACAGGGAGAAGTCTTCAGGACTTGAAGTTCACCACAGGCATCTCCCCCCAGGCTCTGGGCCTCATAATCCCAGACACCTGTTCTGCTATTATACAAGTCCTGCAGGAGGACTATATTAGGGTAAGTTTTCTCCCTTCACATCACATTTTATGTATTACATGTATGCTAATGTATTGTATTTCTTTCATCCTTTCCTAATTACCATGATTGTAATATGCTGAGAATGTCCCCTTTGTCCCCATGCATGCTGGAAGTTTTTAAATGCCCCTTTTTTATCCTCCCTAAATATTTCCCCTCACTAACTTTTCCAGCAGGGGCGCCTGTTGCTCCAAATGTTGGGGAGTTACAACCCCAATTTCGGAAATAAACTTCCTCCTTTTTTGCTCTGTTGCCTAATAAACGCCCCCAGTTGTCCCCTCCAATGCAGCCATTTAGTCCCCTCTATTGCAGCCAGTTTCCCCCCAGCCCTGCACTTACCTTCTTGTGGTCAGCGCCATCCTTCTTCTGTCCTTGATGTCTTCTCCTTCCCTTCATGTTGCATCAGCCAATCATGTTACCATTAAACAGACTTGGTGAACATGATTGCCAGAGCTGCCTGTCAGTGTTTACACAAGGAATGCCCCCTCCTTGCGTCCCCGATTTTTCTTTGAGGAAGCCAATTACATCCCTCAGGTTGTAATTTGCAAGACTTTTTTAATACCTGTTTCTGCTCTGCAATTTTAACCCCCTAAATGACGCAATTAATCATATGTCGGTCGCTTTACAAGAGGCCATCCACCTGAATAGTGTGCGGCATAGACAATACATAGGTTCATGCAACGCATGAACCTATGTATTGTTCTGAGTGATGGGCACAGGAGAGAGGGGACAGTGCTCCAGCGCCCACTCTGGACGCACCGCCACTGCAATGCTATCCTGTGGCCAAACACATCTCCCCCCCCAAAATAATTTAGTAATGGCCCATCAGAGGGGGTGATGAATATGATAAATGAGCCTTCCATTATACTTTTTTTACACACCTTAATAAACGTATAATTAGATTGATGTTGGTCTCTAATTTTTTGGTCTTGAATTTGCTTGTAATGTATGCCTTTGTTTTTCTAATATTATTTCATCTTGTTTCACTCCACAGCTTCCTTCAACGCCACAGGAATGGCAGACTGTGGCATCGGAGTTTGCCACGCGGTGGGACTTCCCCAACTGCGGTGGTGCCATAGACGGGAAGCACGTCCGCATCGTGCCGCCACCCCGTTCTGGATCCTACTACTACAACTACAAGGGGTTTCATAGCATTGTGCTGATGGCGGTGGTGTCAGCACGGTATGAATTCCTCTATGTTGATGTAGGGAAGAATGGCCGGATGTCCGATGGGGGATCCTTCATCCAGACGGAGTTTGCCCTCCGTCTCCAGAGTGACGACCTTGCATTGCCACCGGATGCAGGGAATATTGAAGGACTCCCCTTTGTTTTCTTGGCTGATGAAGCCTTCGGACTCGGACGGCATCTTATGAGGCCATTTCCACAGAGGACCCTGACCCCAGAGAAGAGTGTGTTCAATTACCGGCTGGCCAGGGCCCGAAGAGTCGTTGAAAATGCCTTCGGCATAATGGCCAGCCGGTTCCGCCTTTTTATGACTTCCATCCACTTGGCGGACTACAAAATAAACTATGTAGTGTTATGCTGCTGTGTGCTACACAATTTTCTTTGCCGCAAAGCGAATTCATATATGGCCTCAGTTTTGCCAGAGGCTGGACTTTCCCCTGCAAATCCCCTTCCGGGCCTGGAATCTGCCCGTCTTGGCTTGCCCCCCCAAAATGCCCGTGTGGTTCGGGACAAATACATGGAGTATTTCACGGGTAGGGGGGCAATTCCTATGCCAGCCTATGTCTAAGTATCCCAATAAAAATCTTGTTTAAACCTTTAATTATTTGTTCTTTCCTGTCTCCTAGTTTGTCTTTGTGCATTTGTAGTGGCAAGTGTATTTTACTTTAGTAAATAACAACCAATTTCACTATGTTACCTTACAAAAGAACCAAATAAGCTTAGAGTGTATTATAAAAAGAAGCTACACGTTGTTTGTGGTCAAATATTTTACTCTCTGCACATTTTTTTTTGTTTTACTTTGGGGTTGGCCTGACCACAACCCGTCAAATTTTGGCTTATGAAAATACAAAAATACCACTTGCATTTCTAAAATGACAACATTGGATACCTCTGAGCAATCTGAGACATTCAGTTACACAAACTATGTCTCTATGTGCCCGTCCTAATATGGGGTCCTGCCACCCCTTGCCCAGCCAAAAATTCAATATGCACACATTTTTACTTTTTTGCAAATAGGAAGTTTACAATCCTGATCCCTATTGTCAACATGTGCTATCTGCCATCAGGGGTGATCAATGGATGTGTTTTGGGGGTGCATCCCCTTCCTCAGTTCACCGACTTTTGATACGAGGAAGGGGTTGCACCCACAAAAGACGTACATGGATATCCCCTGATGGCAGATAGCACATGTTCACACACTGTGTGCATATTCAATTTTTGGCTGCTTTGTTACTCAAAAAATTAGTAAAAATATAAAAACAAACATGTAAAAACAAATGTGTTTGGATGGCTTATTGAATTCTCCCCAAAACATCGAGAATGTCTTTAAATGTTTGTTCCATCACATGGATTCTTTGTTTAATTAGGTCCAGTTCCGTGCTACATTCCATCACTTGCTGGATGAGGCGGAGGGCACTGTCAGCAGAGAACGGTGTGCTATCCTTCACAACATTTCCATCCCCTAAAAACCATTAAAAAAAATTAATAAAACTCTGCAGGCCTACCTCGCTTACCTTAAGCTGTGGTGTCAGATACTGACCTGTTGTGGTGACCAGATCCACAACGTCATCCACCTCTCCTTCCTGCACTTCTCCTTCCTCCACCTCAACTTCCTGCACATCTTTCGGTTGTGGATCTTTGGGAGTTTGGGGTTGCTTGGAAGTTGTGGGGTGCATGTGCTCCCTGGAGTGTCCTCCTCCCAGTCTTCTCTCCCCTATGAGAATAAAACCAAAGGTCTATTTATCACACTGTAAAAATCTCATTTTTAAACTTAAAACAGGCTAAATTGTTTGGAAGTGGGGTACAAGTGTGTGTTTGTGCGGAATTTAAAGAAAAATGCATTCTTTATGACCCCAAATATGTTTATTATTCACATTTGGATGTAATTTTTTGGACATGGAGGCACCACAAATAAACTCTGATGCACCTGTGTGGGACACCCAAAAAAGGCGGGTCTGGTGGCCCACACTATAGTGCTCCAAAGTACAGATGTGGAAGCAGCTGCTGAGTGTCCTCTCCTTTACACTGATTAAAGTTTGCATTTCATTCTCCTTACAAACACATCATCTAGACTTAAAAATTATCCACAATACTTGATCAAAAATGGCAGATGTCTAATTACTTTTGGGGGTCTTAAATAAGCCAAAACCACGGATAGTGGCCGAACGAAGTGTCGGTAACGTAACGAACGATTACTGTGCCCAACCTAGTTCAAAATAATACATTTTGGAAGGGAGTCCAATATGCTTTAAAAAAAAAAAAAGTCAGTTTCTAAAAAGATTAATAGCAGAAAGGTCATCATTTTACTTACTTTTAGCGAGCATCCTCTTTATGCTCCTCAACTGGTCTGGCTCCCTCAGTTTGAGGTCTGACCACCTCTTTCTGAGCTGCTCATTTGAGCGTTTCACCCCGAACTTCGCCCTCAGACTCTTCACAACTTTAGTGAGGATTTTGGCCTTCCTTCTATTTGGTTTGCTATACGGCCCATGCTTGGCATCATAATCAGCCTTGACCAAGATGTCCACCATCTCCGCCATCTCCGCCAAAGACATATTCGATGCCTTGAATCTCCTCCTTGATCGTGACGTGTCCTCGGTCTCCGGGCTTGTCTCCTCGCTAGTTGCGGAATTATCAGACACCTGCTGTAACTCCGCCATATCTGTCTGCGCGCCGAAAGAGAAGGGGCGGGGAAAAGATGTTAGTTAGAACGTCATGGGCGGGCGACGTGTGCGGAGCGACGTGTTCGAATTTGGACGCATGCGTGGTGTGTATATAGCAAACACACATGTGACTATAGTACGTTCGGTGTGCGGAGAGAGGAGTTCAAGTGACGGACGTGCGAACGAAGGTATGTGATTTTGTGAGACTTGTTAAAATTGTTGGCCTATACTGTCTTGAGATTGTTGGAGGATATATATGGTGACTAGGATGTGAAGGAGGTTAGACTGTTTGCCTCACATTATTTAAATATAATTTATTTTACTTGCAGATACAATATGAATGTATTTATTAGCGACAAAGAGTTCCTGGCGGAATTTATTGACCGGGTAAGGGAGCTGCCGGCTCTGTGGGAGACCAAAAACCCCATCCATAAAAAAAAAGGGGTGAGAAAAGCAGCGCTGGAGAAGCTGCTCCCATTTGTGCATACCAAGGTGCCCACAGCCACAGCAAAACAAGTGGACACTAAAATTGGGAGCTTGAGAGGTACCTACAGGACTGAACGCTCTAAGGTGCTGGCTTCTCAGAGGTCAGGAGCAGCAGCAGATGATGTTTATGTCCCGGTTTTGTGGTACTACAGCAGGATGTCCTTCCTGGATGACCACATTGAGCCAAGGCCATCACTCTCCACTCTTCCCCCCAGACTTCCCTGCAGCCAACCTGAGCCTTCTCTGGAGCAAGAGGAGGCAGCCATCCTGGATGATCCTGATTTGGCCATCTGGAGCCAGGTATAGTATTAACTGAAAATGTAGTGGGATAAAATTAATGTTTCCCAAATATGTCAGGATGAGAAACATACATTATTTTGTATTCAACAAGTGAAATCATGATCTGTAGACATTATTCTGCACTTAATTGTGTGGTAAATAGTCAAGCTGATGTAGTGGTAAATTTAAAGCAAGGATTTATGCATTTACATTCTAATTGCTTCCATCAGGATTACAAAGTTTGATGCAAAGATTAAACCAACATATTAAACTATGTTTCTTTTTCATACACAGGATGAAATCAGCCAGGAGGAGGGTCTGGAAACTGT
This sequence comes from Rana muscosa, assembly GCA_029206835.1. NCBI lineage: Eukaryota > Metazoa > Chordata > Amphibia > Anura > Ranidae > Rana > Rana muscosa. Next base: position 160,724,220 of record CM055127.1, on the reverse strand, counting down.
CAGGCAGGAGGAGGAAGGGCCCAGTGGCAGCCAGGAGGTGGCAGGGCCCAGTGGCAGCCAGGAGGTGGCAGGGCCCAGTGGCAGCCAGGAGGTGGCAGGGCCCAGTGGCAGACAGGAGGTGGCAGGGCCCAGTGGCAGCCAGGAGGTGGCAGGGCCCAGTGGCAGACAGGAGGTGGCAGGGCAAAGGAGAAGCACCAGATCCCAGGTGCCTCCCATCAGGCTTCACAAAAGAGGCAGGAGGGACAGGACCACCAGTGAGGCAGCAATGGCCCTTATTAAAGAGGCCCATGCCACCCTCAAGGAGCCCACATCCCCTGAAGAGGCCATTGCCGGCCTAGTGGAGGCTAAGTTCAAGGTGATGAGCATGGAGCAACGCCTCCTATGCGAACCCCTGCTCATCACCTTGCTCAACAAGGGGGTGATGGAGCAAATTACCCCCAATACCGCCATATGTGAGGTGGCCCAACTGACCCAACCTCAACCTCCACCTCCACCTTCCTCTTCTGCCCCACCCCCTTCTGCTACCCCTCCACCTTCTGCCCCACCCCCTTCTGCTACACCTCCACCTTCTTCTTCTGCCCCACCCCCTTCTGCTACACCTCCACCTTCTGCCCCACCCCCTTCTGCTACACCTCCACCTTCTGCCCCACCCCCTTCTGCTACACCTCCACCTTCTTCTTCTGCCCCACCCCCTTCTGCTACACCTCCACCTCCTCCTCCTGACAGGAGTACCCCTCCAGTGGGCCAGCCTCCAGCTAAACGAAGAAGGAAGGCTTCAGTAAAGGCTGCAGGGAAGGTTGCCAGGAAGAAGAGGAAGTGATGGCCTTGCTTCATTGTGGTCGCACTGGTCGGACAGAAGGCAGCCTGTTGTAGTACCACACACTTGGGACATATATCTCACCTGCTGCTGTTCCTGACCTCTGGGAGGCCAGCATCAGATTGTGTTCTGAAATGTGGGCCTTCTCAAGCTCCCAATTTTAGTGTCCACACAGGGTTGCTGTGTGCTCTGGGGTCCCTGGGATGCACAAATGGCAGCAGCTTCTCCAGCGCTGCCTTCTCTTTATTTAATTTATAAACATGAATAAATGTGTTTTTTGTTTAAGTTCATACTTGACTATGTGTATTTTTAAATAAAAAAAAACAAGCTTTGGAGTAAGCAGATACATTTGACTGACAATAAAAGGCACAGATATCACCCCCCCAAAAGAATAACTAAATCTGATTAGCTCAAAAACATGGTGTGAAATTTTAAAAATATAGATTAGAAAATTAAATGGGAGATCGCTATCAAAACATTGAGAAATTATAATTAACATCATTTTGAAAAATCTAACCATTTAAATTATTCCTAAAAACTTGCACGATATAATACACATAAATCTTATAAAGAGCAGCATGAAAAAGGTTAAAAATAAGGCATAACTCTGTGTGAATATCAGCAGCAAAAGAAGGTCTCTCGTTTTGATTAATGTAACATTCTAACGAAGAATTCAATGCAGAACATTTAAACGATGAAATATTTATGAGCGTGACGAATGTGCTCTCTCCATTATGAAGGCTTGTTTTACCAGAAGATGCGCTCCCGTCTCATAGTTGCTTGTGAGCATGCGCGCTTTTGGAAGAGTCGTAAAAGCATACACACGAACCATTTTCTCGTCACAAAACAGGCCGACGAGAAACACGACGAGGAAATCTGGACTCCTGACGAGAAAATAGAGAGCAGGTTCTCTATTTTCTCGTCGAGATTCTCGTCAAGTTTCTCGTCGTAAAACCATACACACGAACGTTTTTCTAGACAAAAAAACTCTCGCGGCACTTTTCTTGACTGTTTACGACGAGAAAATCGGTCGTGTGTACGAGGCCTGACACTCTCCCTACCTATAGTTTTCTGTCCCTAGAAAAAATGTTTTTTTAAAGATGGTTGATGATCAATGCTTTAGCACAGTATAGCACAAGGAGAATTTCCCTCACTGTCCTTCCCTGTCCCTACAAACAAGGATTAGCACAGTAAAACACACTGACACTCTCCCTACCTATAGTTTTCTGTCCCTAGAAAAAATGTTTTTTTAAAGATGGTTGATGATCAATGCTTTAGCACAGTATAGCACAAGGAGAATTTCCCTCACTGTCCTTCCCTGTCCCTACAAACAAGGATTAGCACAGTAAAACACACTGACACTCTCCCTACCTATAGTTTTCTGTCCCTATAAAAAATGTTTTTTTAAAGATGGTTGATGATCAATGCTTTAGCACAGTATAGCACAAGGAGAATTTCCCTCACTGTCCTTCCCTGTCCCTACAAACAAGGATTAGCACAGTAAAACACACTGACACTCCCCCTACCTATCCTTCTCTTTCCATAAACTAAAGGAATCCAGGTTAAGCAAGAAAAAAAAATGTCACTGTCCCTGCCTATGCTTCTCTTTCCCTGCTCCGGAACACACTACACTAGGCCGCCGTGCTGGCGGCCTTTTATAGTGTGGGGCGTGTACTAAACACCCTCAGCAATAATTGGCCACAGGCATCCTGCCTGTGGCCAATCATTGCTCTCCTCGCTGCCAGCGCTGTGATTGGCCAAGCATGCGGGGTCACAGTGCATGTTTGGCCAATCACAGCGCCTGGATGACACTGCGATGGCGTAGTGCATTGTGGGCCATTCGCGTCACTCGAATTAGGCGCGAACGGCCCAAATCGTTCGATCTTCGTCGAACGATCGAACAGCCGATGTTCGAGTCGAACGTATGTTCGACTCGAACACCGAGCTCATCCCTAATGAGGAGGGAGGGGATGATGAGGTCACTGACTCCACGTGGGTGCCTAATAGGAGAGAGGAGGAGGAGGAGGATGAGGAGGAGGCACATCTCCAACGAGGCAGGATGCCCTTGAGTGGCCAACGTATGGGCAGCACACCGACGGAATCACACCGCAGAGCTCCGCCTGTGCAGGGCGCTGCCTCTGCCCGTCATTCAAAAAGTTCTTTGGTGTGGGCCTTTTTTGAGGCGAGTGCATCAGATCGCACAGCTGCTGTTTGTAACATATGTCTCAAGCGTATATCGCGTGGCCAAAACATCAGCCGCTTGGGCACCACATGCTTCATCAGACATATGTTGACCTGCCATGCAGCTCGTTGGCAAGCCTACCTTAAAGACCCACACCAAAGAACAAAGCGGACCTCTCCTTGCACCGCATCAGCTGGGATCTCAAAACCCACTATACCTTCAGTCCTCTCTGAAACCTGCACTGAGAGGAATGAAGGTGTAGAATTAGGTGTGTCACAGCCCAGTACTTGCGGCCACTCTGCTAGCAGTACACCGACGTCCGATTCTAGCAGGCAAATTTCCCTGCCCCAGCTGCTGGACCGTCAAAAGAAGTTCACTCCCAGCCATCCACATGCCCAGCGGTTGAATGCTAGCTTGGCTAAATTGCTAGCGCTTCAACTGCTGCCTTTTCAGTTGGTAGACTCGGCCCCCTTCCGTGAGTTTGTGCAATGTGCGGTTCCTCAGTGGCAGGTTCCCAAACGCCACTTTTTCTCACGGAAGGCGATTCCGGCTCTCTACAGGCATGTGGAAGGCAATGTCTTGGCCTCGCTGGACAGGGCGGTCAGCGGTAAGGTGCATATTACCGCTGACTCATGGTCCAGCAGGCATGGACAGGGACGTTACCTTTCTTTCACGGCCCATTGGGTCACTCTTTTGGCAGCTGGGAAAGATGCAGGACAAGGTGCAGTAGTGTTGGAGGTTGTTCCACCGCCACGCCTCCAAAATGCTACTACTGGTTGTGACACACCTCTCTCCTCCACCCCCTCCTCTTCTTCTTCCTCCATGGCCTCTTCCTGTGGTTTGTCCTCGGAACCAGCGGTGCTCCGTAGGCGTTCAAGGGGCTACGCAAGTACGCAGGCAAAAAGATGCCATGCCGTGCTTGCACGGGTGTGTTTGGGGGACAGGAGCCACACTGGGGCAGAGGTCCTGTCTGCTCTGCAGGGGCAGGCCGAGAGGTGGTTGACGCCACGCCAGCTTAAGCCAGGAATGGTGGTTTGCGACAATGGCACCAACCTCCTCTCCGCCCTCCGACAGGGACAACTGACCCATGTGCCCTGTATGGCTCACGTCCTTAACCTGGTGGTGCAGCGGTTCTTGGGCAGGTACCCGGGCTTACAGGATGTCCTGAGGCAGGCCAGGAAAGTCTGTGTTCATTTCCGCAGATCTTATAATGCCAGTGCTCGCCTGGCTGAGCTGCAAAAGGAGTTGAACCTGCCCAAGAACCGCCTTATATGTGACATGCCCACCAGGTGGAACTCAACGTTGGCCATGCTGCAGCGGCTGCACACGCAGCAGAGGGCCATCAATGAGTACCTGTGCGACTACGGCACCAGGACAGGGTCAGGGGAGCTCGGGTTTTTTTCACCACGCCAGTGGGGCATGATCAGGGATGCATGCACTGTCCTGGCACCATTTGAGGAGGCCACGAGGATGGTGAGCAGTGACAGTGCATGCATCAGTGACACTGTACCTCTTGTCCACCTGTTGGAGCACACGCTGCGTGGAATAATGGACAGGGCACTTGAGGCAGAACAGAGGCAGGAAGAGGAGGACTTCCTTGCCTCTCAAGGCCCCCTTTACCCTGACAGTGTTCCTTCTGTCCCACCCATCGCACAGGAAGAGGAGGAGGAGGAGGAGGAGGAGGATTGTGTCAGCATGGAGGTGGAGGCTGGCACTCAGCATCATCAGCAGCAGTCTTTTAGGGATGATTTACAGTCCCAAGAAACCAGTGGACTTGTACGTGGCTGGGAGGAGGTGGCTGCGGATCATGTCGTCCTTAGTGACCCAGAGGACTCCGGACTGAATGCCTCAGCTAACCTACGCTGCATGGCCTCCCTGATCCTGCAAAGTCTGCGGAAGGATCCTCGTATTCTTCGGATCAAGGAGAGGGACCATTACTGGCTGGCCACTCTCCTTGATCCACGGTACAAGGGTAAGGTTGCGGACCTTATGTTACCGTCACAGAGGGAGCAGAGGATGAGACAACTCCGGGAGGCCTTGCAGAAAGGTCTGGGCAACGCGTTCCCAGAGACTGGGAGGTTACAAACTCCTGGTCCTGGACAACGAGTTGCTGAGGCTTCGGGCAGTCAAAGAAGGAGCAGTGGGGAAGGTGGCCGTCTGACCGATGCGTTCAGAAAATTCTTTAGTCCGCAGCCCCAAAGTATGATCGTTTCCAGCAACCATCGCCAGCGTCTGATATACATGGTGCAGGAATACCTAGGGGCAAGGTCAGACTTGGACACCTTCCCCACCGAAAATCCTCTGGCTTACTGGGTCTTGAGGATGGATCACTGGCCAGAGTTTGCACAGTATGCAATTGAGCTACTGGCCTGTCCTGCATCCAGCGTTCTTTCAGAACGTACATTCAGTGCTGCTGGAGGATTTGTCACGGATCACAGGGTGCGCCTGTCCACCGACTCGGTTGATCGACTGACTTTCATCAAGATGAACCAGTCTTGGATCACCACCAGCTACCACACACCTGATGCTGATATAACAGACTAATTGATTTTAAAATGTCACATCCCTTCAAGACTGATGCTGATGCTGAGTTCCTGTGCTGTTATGTTGACTAGCTATCCTCCTCCTCCTCCTCAATGATCCGATTAATGATGATAGCTTGGAAGATCATTTTGGTTTATGGGTGCCGCCACCAGTGGCTGAGGCCCAATTTTTCAGCCCCTGTTTAACAGGGGCGTGTAATTACAATTTTTGATGCAATACTTTGCAACAGGCCTCATTGCTGTGCTCCAAGTACAGTATCTGTGAGGGGTTGCAGTGTTGTGCCACCAGTGCCTAAGGCCTAATTTTTCAGCCCCTGTTCAACAGGGGCATGCAATTATAATTATTGATCTAATAATTCACAGCAGGGCCCATTGCTGCGCCCACCAAGAGTAACTGTCAGGCCTTACAGTGTTGTGTCAACACCACCACCACCACCACCACCACCAAAGGCCCAATTTTTCAGCCCCTGTTCAACAGGGGCATGCAATTATAATTATTGATCTAATAATTCACAGCAGGGCCCATTGCTGCGCCCACCAAGAGTAACTGTCAGGCCTTACAGTGTTGTGTCAACACCACCACCACCACCACCACCAAAGGCCAAATTTTTCAGCCCCTGTTCAACAGGGGCATGCAATTATAATTATTGATCTAATAATTCACAGCAGGGCCCATTGCTGCGCCCACCAAGAGTAACTGTCAGGCCTTACAGTGTTGTGTCAACACCACCACCACCACCACCAAAGGCCCAATTTTTCAGCCCCTGTTCAACAGGGGCATGCAATTATAATTATTGATCTAATAATTCACAGCAGGGCCCATTGCTGCGCCCACCAAGAGTAACTGTCAGGCCTTACAGTGTTGTGGCACCAGCACCACCATCAAAGGCCCAATTTTTACTACCACTGTTCAACAATTATATGTTATTACAATTCCTGATATAATAGTTGACAGCAGGGCGTTCCAGCACCCACCAAGAGTAACTGTGAGTGCTTACAGTGTTGTGGCAACACCAACACCTAAGGGGCCAATTTCTGCAGAGTATATACGGCAGGTCCCTACTTTCAAACATCCAACTTACAAACGACTACTACTTGCAAACGGAAGAAGACAACAGGAAGTGAGAGGAAATCTACCCCTTGGAAGGAAAATTCTCTCCTGTAAGAATTAATATGGGAGAAAGGTGTCTCCTCTCTACTGATGCTTTATCACCAATCCTTGTTTCAATAAAACCACCACATTTCAAAATCAGTTGTCATTGGGACGCAAAGTGAGGTGAAATGTTCTGAACAGGGGCACAGACAGCAAAACAAATGTTACAGGGGTGATAACCCTTCCCTATGTTTTCCAAAAAGCTTAAAAATAGGTATTTGGGCTGGAGCTACACTTAAACAATGTAGCTGTTCAAAATTACAAACAGATTCTACATAAGAACAAACCTACAGTCCCTGTCTTGTATGCACCGCCTGTATACGGCTGTTAAGAGTATATAGGGCCTTTTTTATTTTGTGTGCGGGGTTCCCCTTAATATCCATACAAGACCCAAAGGGGCTGGTAATGGGCTGGGGTAGGGGGGGGGGGGGTGATGGGGTAGCTATGCCATTTTTCTTAAAGATTTTCATCCATATTACCGGGACCAGACATTACATTAAAGCCGCAAGCAGTTTTAAATGGCTTTTTTTTCCTTTAGAAATGTAATTTTGTGCAGGGACAGTTCTAAACACGGGAAACACGTGGCACTTCACAGGCATACTTTAGACACCCCCCAGGTACAATATTTAAAGGAATATTTGACTTTTTTTTTTCACTTTATGCATCATTAAAATGACTGCTCCCGGAAAACGTCAGTTTTTAAAACTTCTTTTTGCATTGATACATGTCCCCTGGTGCAGAACCCGGGTTCCCAAACTCTGTTTAGGACAATAACATGGATAATAGTCGTTATAATTAGCACTTTAGAATCCGAACGTTCGCATCCATTGTATTTAATAGGGTTCTAATGTTCGTGCGAACTTTCGGTCCGTTCGCGGGTTCTGGTGCGAACCGAACCCGGGGGTGTTCGGCTCATCACTAGTCCTGGGTAGAGCATAGAGCATATTAGTCCTGGGTAGAGGGAAGGGTCAGGATTATGAGTCCTTGGTATAACAGGAGGGAAGGTCAGGATTTTGAGTCCTGGGTAGAACAGCGAAGGATCGGGATTATGTGTCCTTGGTAGAACAGGAAATGGTCAGGATTATTAGTCTTGGGTATACACATTAAAAAAAATAGGACAACTTACACCTGTGTACTTACTGAGGCATGATACATGTGTAGCACCCTCTTGGGTACAAGGTTCTAGGATAGTTAGATAAGTGTTAGTCAGTGTGGCTGTAAATTTGGGTTAGGCAAAAGCATAGTTTGGCTCACTGTACTCAGAGAGCTGCAGTTGTTTAGTCAGGTCTGATCTGTGTGATCTGCTGCCACCAGTCTCCTGGATAGCTCCCTATTCAGTTAACTTGAGAAGTTTCTGGATGATAGGTGTGGAGCTATGCAGATAGCAGAATGAATATTGATACAGCCCCAGCCTATCCCAGAGAGGCGGGCTTTGATGGCATGCTTGGAGATTGGATTTATTCTGGGAGCAAACAGAGCTCTGGGTCTTTTCCCAGAGTGGAGGAGTCCAGTCTGAGGGGGGCACACTGCCCTCTCAGGCACAGGCTGCAGTGAGGAGGCCTAAGGTGGGTGACCTGAAGGAGGAATGCTGAGACCCAGGTGCTTGGAAGAAGCTGACAGAGGGGAGATGTCTGCCATAGATCTGTTTGGTATCACTGGAGGGTAACACTTGGAAGATTGGAAAGGGGGCTCCATATCTGTCCTTGGGCCTTGTGAGTACAGACATTGGAAGATCTTGGGGACCTTGTGCTCTAGCTACCTCTCTGGTGCCCTATAGTCAGCTGTGTGTCTATTAAAGGGACCACTAGCTGGTGTCCAGAAACTTTCCTACTTAAAGGGACTTTGTTCTAATCTATTTTTAGCGGCGCTTTACCGCCAATTTCGCTGCGCTATTCGGCCACTAGCGGTGCGGTTTTACCCCCCGCTAGTGGCCGAAAAAGGGTTAAAACCACCGCAAAGCGCCTCTGCAGAGGTATAGCGGCGGTGTCCCATTGCTTTCAATGGGCAGGAGCGGTGAAGGAGCAGTAAACACACTGCTCCTTCACCACTCCAAAGATGCGGCTAGCAGGACTTTTTTTACCCTCCTGCCAGCGCACCGCTCCAGTGTGAAAGCTCTCTGGCTTTCACACTGGATAAACAGCAGCCGCTGTTTAGGGTCGGTTTGCAGGCGCTATTTTTAGCGCAATAGCGCCTGCAAACCACCCCAGTGTGAAAGGGGTCTTACGGTACTTTCACACTGAGGCGCTTGGCGCGCTGGCGGTAAAGCGCTGCTATTTTTAGCAGCGTTTTACCGTCGTGTTTGCCACGATTTTCGGCCACTAGCGGGGAGATTTTAACCCCCGCTAGCGGCCGAAAAAGGGTTAAACCCGCCTGCAAAACACCCCTGCAGCAGCGGTTTGCAGGCGGTACGGCCACGCTGCCCCATTGATTTCATATTTTTACCACTCCTACCGTGCCTCAAAGATGCGGCTGGCAGGACTTTTTTTACCGTCCTACCAGCGCAACGCTCCAGTGTGAAAGCCCTCAGGGAAGCCCTCAGGAAGCGCGCGCCTACGCTTTCCCCGACTTGTTCATTCCCCCACTTAGTTGGGGTAGGTAGTACACTTTGGGGGGGCAGCCACGCCCAGTGACCTTTGACCTCCGGGGACTCACCCTCTGACCTTTGACCTCTGGGGGAGGTCCCTGTTCAAGAGCCTGGGTCCTAGCCTTATTCTTAAAGGGAAAACCCTAACCCCGTAACCCTAACCCCCTAACCCTAACCCTCAGGCTTTCACACTGGATAGAAAGGAGCTGCTCTTTCAGGGCGCATTGCAGGTGCTATTTTTAGTGCAATAGCGCCTGCAAAGCGCCTCAGTGTGAAAGCAGCCTAAGTGAGGAATTCCCTTCATGTTGGGAGATTTCCTCTCACTTCCTGTTGTGTCTCTGTGACAGGAAGTGAAGGAAAATTTCCTCTGCGGTACCCAAACTTTAAAAAAAATAAAATGGCAGGGGTTTAACTATTCCCTACTCTATCCAAAATATAAAAATACAAAAGTTTGGGTTTAACATACACATTAATTGTAGTACTATGAAGGTTAGAGTGACCAGACATCCCTGGTTTCTGGGGACAGTCCCCGGATTGAGGACACTGTCCCCGGACCAAGTCTGTCCCCAGTTTTGTCCCCGGATTGGATTTGAACAGGGGCTGGGCAATTTCAAAGACAGTCAGTGCAGAATTAAAAAAAAAATCGAAATTACACCCCCCACTCCGCCACTCCTACTAGCTTAGGGGTGTGTATTTTTTTCCATTATCTGTGCCCCTGTCTGATGATCATGTGCTGGTCGGAGCGGAGGGAATATTTCTTCAGTTTCGGGTGCCCATTCAGCTCCACTCGCATGTTCTTCTGCCTTGGCTCAAGTCCCGGCCAGCCGCCTGCTTATCTCCTTGCCTTCCCTGGTGGAGTGATCTTCCTCCGCACCCCACCCAGTAGTAGCCGGGGCCCGGAGAGTAAGACATGATATGATGGGCAGAGAGTCACTAATTGCCACCATAACTAGTAAAAAAAAATATATGTCCCCGTATTTCATTTAAAAAATCTGGTCACCTTAATGAAGGTGAGCATTGTTCACAAACAATTCTGAAGGACTTTGTGATTCAGGAAGAGTAGCCATGTCTGGTATATGAATTGTGAAGGGCAATCTAATGATAAATGACGTGTATTGCTGAGAAATGAGATAAAAAAACTCCTTTCATTTATTACACAGTATGTGCTGTATCCATGGAGACACTCAGCTCTATGGGCTGAGTACACACAAGTACCACAGCGGCCTCTGCTGGTGACTAGCGACACTAACACCAACGCCAACAGAGCACTGCACGGCCTGATTAGAGGGCGGGAGATCGATGGGCGTGACGTTGCTCATCGGCTCTGCCGCTACGTCTCTGTTGGTGTCGCTGATGGATGACATCAGACGGGGGGGGGGGGGGGGGGGGTTGCTGTGGCAACGTGACGCTGCGGCCTTGTCATGGCTCTCTCTCGGGTTCTCCTGGTCGTTGTCGCCTTGTGGGGTCAGGTCGGGCCGGTGAGGGGAGTCTCGAGCGGTGAGTGGTGCCTTAGAGCTGCAGGGGTCTCCTTTGTAACACTAAATCTAATACAGATATAAATAAAGCGGACCTGTCACCTACACACAGGGTGACACAACTGACATCCCTGTGTAGGAGGAGGAGGCGACACCACCACCCAGACCCTCTCCACTTTGCAGTGATCTGATAGGCTGTATGGTGGTGCGCTTAAATAAGTGGTTCCCCCTGTGCTGTGGGAAGGCATGGTGGGGGGAATTAGGGGGTGCTGTGGAAAGGCATGGTGGGGGGATGGGGGGTGCAGTGGAAAGGCTTGGTGGGGGGATAGGGGTGCAGTGGAAAGGCTTGGTGGGGGATGGGGGTGCAGTGGAAAGGCATGGGGGTTGCAGTGGAAAGGCTTGGTGGGGGGGGGTGCAGTGGCTTACAGGGGACATTTAGAGGAGAAGGGGGGCACTATGGTGTAGGGGAAGCTGGACTCCAGGATAATAAAATATTGTCTATATACATTTATCATGTGTCTCCCCTCTTGTATCTCGATGAGCTTTATGAATTTCTTCCAGATCTGGGCAGTAATCCAGTGTGAGATTTCCTGTAATAAAGACCCCTCACTGCTGCTCTCTCTGCTTGTGAAGGGGGACTGGTCTTGTCTCTGTAGGCAGCCTGTTGTGGGTGGAGCTCACTGGGCCCCTCCCACAGCTCCACTCTCTGCACAGGCTGTAAAGCCCAGTGTCGATGTCACTGATATGTTTACAAGGTAATATCTGGGTCTGCAAAGGCATTTAAGGCACACAAAGTGGATATTTTGTCCTGTGTGGCTACTGAGGAATATATTTAAAGTAGAATTCCAGCCTAAATCTAACTAGTCCTACAAATATCCCCTCCCCCATCCTAACACCTATACTGACTAACCTGTGTAAGAAAGATGTACATTTACTTACCTGTTTTCGGGGTGCTCCAGTCCAGTCACTCGATTTATCACTAGAAAAAATAAAATGGAACTACGGCGCTACAGAAATGCTGGTGAATGACAGAGAGGGTCAGGTATGTGAGGAAACAACAAGTAGATGCAGATGGTGTCAGCTCCCAGGTCCTGAGTACCTAATACACACATGTAGATCAGCAAAGAGAGAGGGCGCCTCCATCTGAAATGATATCATTGGGAATAAAGAGATAAGTAAAGCACTCTCTTGGTGAAGATAAAAGACTTGCGTGTCATCTGTGGAGTTGTAGGTATCACTGGAGTTGTGGAGCGGGCGGCTGTACTAAGCAGGGTGGATGTGGACGGCGTCTATGGAGCAGACAGCGGCAGCAGGAAGGTGTCAGAGCTGCAGAGATGATCGTGGCTGGAGGAGGCTGAAGCACGAGCTGTCAGGCTGTGTGGCTGCTTCTGAATGTTGTTTCTTTTGCTCTCCTGCTGGTTGGATGGGAGCACAAGTTCCCCGGCAGTGTGGCGCCGTCCGGGTTCTGTCAGCCAGCTCAGTGTGGATCCTCCACATATGACATGCAAGTCTTTTTTCTTCACCAAGTGAGTGCTTTACGTATTGCTTTTTTCCTAATTTATATCATTTTAACAGTCAACATTCAGATGGAGGCGCCCTCTCTCTTTGCTTATTTACATGATCCAGCACCCCTCTGCCAGTCAGCAGCAGCTGCAGGGGAGAGGAGGGAGCACCGACAAAGGCTCCCATGTCCCAGCCAATGGGTTACATCACCGTTCCAGGCTTTCCCAGCTGTTATCGAGCGCTTCTCTCTTCTCCCCTGCAGCCGCTGCTTGCTGACACAGGGGTGCTGGATCACAGGACTGGGCTGGAGCGGAACCAAAAATAGGTAAGTAAATCTTTATTTACACAGGTTAGTCAGCATAGTTGTTAGGATTGGAGTGACTTTTTAAGACTAGTTAGGTTTAAGCTGGAATTGTACTTTTTACATTAAAGTTTTGTACCCAGAGTTCATCTTTAGGCTCCTTTTACACTTGTGCGACCTGGCAGCGATTTTTGCCGTGATTTTGCAGCGATTTTTGCCGTGACTTGAAGCAATGCTTGTGTAATCTTGAGGTCTATGGACCTCAAGTCGCATCAAAGTCGGGCCAAAGTAGTGCAGGGACTACTTTTGAAGTCGTTGCGATTTGAAGTCACACAGATATGAACGGTGCTCATTGGAAATCATGGGGTGTGATTTGTCATGTGACTTTGCAGTCCCAAGTCGCAGGACAAGTCGCACAAGTGTGAAAGGGGCCTTAAAGTTGAACTAAACCCATCTATTTAACTATCTCCCAAAACAGTTCAGCTACTTTCACACTGAAGCGCTGGATGCGCTTACGGTATAGCAGTGTTATTATATATATACCGCTATACCGTCGTTTTTGCTGCGATTTGCGGGCGCTAGCGGGGTGATTTTAACCCCCCGCTAGCGGCCGAAAAAGGGTTAAAGACGCCTGCAAAAACGCCTCTTTGCAGCGTTTTGGAGGCGCTACCACATTGATTTCAATTGGCAGGGGCGCTATAGCTGGATACAAAAGAGCGTCTTTTTCAGGGCACATTGCAGGCGCTATTTTTAGCGCAGTAGCGCCTGCAAATTGCCTCAGTGTGAAAGGGGCCTTACATTCAAGGCATTCCATGAGTGATAACTGTCAGTTTCTTGTGCTCTCAGCTGAACTGTCAAGCCAATAACTGGCGGGTGTCATAACTGATCACATGTGCAGCATTGTGGCAACTGCAGATCAAACAGAGGCCAAGATGGCTGCTTCCTTGCCTGTAAAGGATGGGAGGGTTTAGTTCCTCTTTGATCTCAGCTTGGAAATAGTGAAGACGTTATGTGCAGCCTGGACCTGCGATCCAAAGATTGATCCGATGACTGGCACAGTTCCTTGCAGGCAGTATGTGGTTGTAATTGGCACTTTTTGGGTTAGGTTAGGTTCTCTTTAAAATGTAAAGAACACGGTAAGAATGTCCTTCAAGGAAAATCCTATTTTATATTCTGAAAGCCCAGAATGTATTCTGAGTCCATTTCTGTCCGGTAATCAGACTTCTCTTTCTCTGCTCAGGTGTGACAATCTGCTCCTGTGACCTTTCACCCGGGAACTGTGACCTGAACTGCTGCTGTGACCCCGACTGTTCCCTAAGTGATCCCACCAGTGTCTTCTCTTCCTGTGTCCCTGGCAGTACCAAGTAAGGCCCTTGTCTTCTATCTCCCACATACACTGGAACACAGTGATTATTTTTTGGCTTCTAAAGCCCTGTACACACGATCGGAATTTCCGATGGGCTAAAATCTGATGGAATTTTCTGTCGGAATTCCGTTCAAGCTGTCTTGCATACACACTGTTAGACCAAATTCCGGCCGTCAAAAACGCAGTGATGTACAACACTACAACGAGCCGAGAAAAATTAAGTTCAATGCTTCCGAGCATGCGTAGACTTGATTCTGAGCATGTGTAGATTTTTCTCCGACGGAGTTCCATACAGACGATCGGAATTTCCCATAGGATTTTTTTTCATCGGAAAAAAATAAAACATGTTCTATTTCTAAACTTCAACGGAAAAAAGTTTGATGGGGCCCACACACGGTCAGAATTTCCGATTAAAAAAACTCAGTCTGACTTTTTTCATCGGAAATTCCGATTGTGTGTACAAGGCATAAGGAGACATTTTTATTCCAATTAGGATTTTATTCCTTTATGTGCTTCCTTCTATGTATGTGATTTTTTTATTTTTATTTTTATTACTTCCTCTGTGATCTCTGTTTAGGGCGGAGAGGTTGGTGTGTCTGTATAGTTGGCTAATATTTCGCAACAACACCCCTTACACCACCACCCTGGTTGGCTCGCCCCCCAATCAACTCTTCTGCGTCCTCTCTGCTGATGGTAAGTGTCTCACGGTTCCTTTTGGTTGTAGGGGTTGTCAGTCTGGGGGAGGAAGGGTTCCGTGTTGTGTGTGGCAAGCTGCTATAAGCTTCAGAGACAACATGTGACATCACACGTGAAACCTCCTCACCACCATGGAAAAAGTGGGAGCTTACCAAAAAGTTGTGACCCCCCCTTAAATCAGAGTGGTCAAATAGCGCTTGTAATTATATCATGCCACCACATCAAAAAACCACAGTCCCATCCTGTCTGATGTAAGTATAGAAACAGAGATACAAAGAGCCGAAGCCCAATAGTGTAAAACCGCTTAAAAAAGTTATTAAATGAGGATTAAAAACACAAGTATATGATGTAACAGCGTTGTATAGAAATCTTGTTCTGGAGACTCTAATATGCACTTCTGGTTTGATGCACTTTTGTTTAGCATGGTGACATCACAATGTATTGCCTTACCCTACGTGTTTCATCCCAACTGACGTCATCGGCAGTTTTTTTTTTTTTTCCACAAGAGAGGATACACTGTCCTCTTTCACTAGGTGTATTTTTATTGCAGAAGAGACATGGAATGGAATGAAAGAAAATAGCCTGCCAGCTTGTAATTTTATTTTTTTACATTCCTTTAGTTCCGCTTTAAAGTGATTGTAAAGCTTCGATTATAAAAAAATAAAAATAACAAACATGTCATACTTACCTCCACTGTGCAGTTCGTTTTGCACAGAGTGGCCCTGAACACCGTCTCCTGGGGTCCGTCGACGGCTCTCGTGGCTCCTCCCCGCATCAGATAACCCCCAAGGAGAAGTGCTTTCCGGGGGGTTTCCTTGCGGGCGCGCTCCCGAGTCCATCATTCGGAGTCCATAGCCGACGAATGTATGACTCGGCCCCGCCCCCAGCACCCGTGTCATTGGATTTGGTTGACAGCAGCGGGAGCCAATGGCTGCGCTGCTATCAATTTATCCAATCAAGAGCCGGGACCCCGTGGAGAGAGGGATAGCGTGTCCCAGCCGAGGGCTCAGGTAAGTAAAACGGGGGGCTGTTGGGCCGGTGACTGCCAGGTGTTTTTTCACCTTAATGCATAGGATGCATTAAGGTGAAAAAACAGGAGGGTTTACAACCCCTTTTAAGTCTCATTAGCGCACTAATGAAAAAAACATCAAATGCCCTTGCGCCAAAGACAGCAAAAATTGGCTTATACCTCTAGCATCCAGCCAGGTATTAGCTTCCACTCTCTACCTCCTCTACAAAAATGACAGCTCTATTGTGATTGGTCAGTATGGGACATAATGGTCTGTCTATATTCTGTGTCTTTGCAGCCTCCTTGAACTACTTTGTCACCCCTCAGACTGTGAATGTATCGAACTTCCAGTCTATCAGTGAGCCATACAAAGGCCCTTCCTTCTCCGCTGCGTCACAAAGTGTCCCTGTCTTCTCCAGCTTCTACAAGGTGAGAGGGATTAGCTGACAGCTGATGTAGCGCTTGTGCCTATAAACACATTTCTGACATGTCTTTCTTCTCTCCAGGCCGGCGATCCCGTCCTCACAGTGTCTGCTTCCAACGTTCTGAGCGTGCTGAGACAGCCAGCCCCTGTGGGGGGGCAAAATCTCTGTTCAGACAACAGTCCTGCAAGTAAGAGTTGCCCTGTAACTATACAAGAATACTGATGTGTCTACCTATATGTAATCCCGTAGTACCATTATTAGTGACCACTTTATGGTTATCCAGTGTTATCCAACTTCAGGAAACCTAAAAATGATTCCTTGCAGTTGGGGCTGCGCACACACTGCAAGGCTTAGCTGCTCATTTAGTCTGGGGGTGAGGAACAGCACTTTAACATCCCTGGTCCTGTGCTCCCCAGCAGATGGCGCTTCCCCACGCTCTGGGGGTGGACTGTCCCTTGAGGTCATCCTGTCCAGTGCAGGGCCTGCATTAGTCTTGATGACATCAGGACCTTGAACTGCTGGAGGATGGAAGAGAAGACGCTCCGGGGCTGGTTTAGTAGTGCAGAGGACCTGAGGATCTGGTAAGTAGATCTCTTTTAAGTCCCCTAGACGCAGGCCCGGATTTACTCCCTTTGCCGCCCCAAGGCCGGGTCCTTCAATGCCGCCCAACTCCCCCCCCCCCCCCCATTCCTTCGGCCCCGTTGTGCTTCGTACTGCGGGACGACAGGATTTTTTCACCCCCCCTGTTGCCGTGGCGCCGCCAGGGGTGGATCCAGAGTCTATTCTTGGGAGGGGCACTGCCAGAAAATACGATTTTTTGCAGACAATTTATTTGGGAATTGGCTGGTGTTGGCACTTCAATCATCCCGGCACCATGGTTGTTATGGTGTCAGGATGATTGTAGCGCATTATTTCTATTATTACATTGTTATAGAAAATTAAATAGTTCAACTCACCATAATGCAGAATCAGTGGGAGCCCCGAGTGTGTCACTTGCCACAGGTTGTGCAAGAATACCCCCAACAGGTCATGTTTTCAGGCTTTCTATTATTTTGCACAGGTGATTTGATCAGTTTCACTGCCTTAGTTATTACCACAGCCGTTTCATCTGAGGGAAATCCTGAAAACATGAGCTGTTGAGGGTACTTGAGGACGGGAGTTGAGAAACGTTGTGTTAGAGGAGAAGGAGGTAGAGGCAGATGAGCAATACTTTGACTTTTAGGTGAAGGTTTGCTTTAAGCACTAGTTTCAGCAGCTGATTTATTCACTTACTAACCATTTAAGCCCCGCACCATTTGGTAGCTAAAGGACCAGAGGTGAATTCAGAATTTTGCACTGCGCTGCTTTAACTGTAAATTGTGCGGACATGCAATGTTGTACCCAAACGAAATTTGCGTCCTTTTCTTCCCACAAATAGAGCTTTCTTTTAATGGTATTTGATTGCCTCTGCGATTTTTTTATTTTTTAAATGCCAAAATAGCACAAAACCCCCCCAAATGACCCCATTTTGGAAAGTAGACACCCCAAGCTGTTTGCTGAGAGGCATGGTGAGTATTTTACAGCTCTCATTTGTTTTTGAAAATGAAGAAAGACATTTTTTTTTTCTTTTTTTTTTTTTTCAATTTTCAAAACTTTGTGACAAAAAGCGAGATCTGCAAAATACTCACAATACCTCTCAGCAAATAGCTTGGGGTGTCTACTTTCCAAAATGGGGTCATTTGGGGGGGTTTTGTGCCATCTGGGCATTCCATGGCCTCCGAAACTGTGATAGGCAGTGAGAAGTGAAATCAAAAATTTACACCCTTAGAAAGCCTGAAGGCGGTGATTGGTTTTTGGGGTCCCGTACGCGGCTAGGCTCCCAAAAAGTCTCACACATGTGGTATCCCCGTACTCAGGAGAAGCAACAGAATGTATTTTGGGGTGTAATTCCACATATGCCCATGGCATGTTTGAGCAATATATCATTTAGTGACAACTTTGTGCAAAAAAAAAATTGTCTTTTTTCCGCAACTTGTGTCAACATATAAAATATTCCATGGACTCGACATGCCTCTCAGTATATAGCTTGGGGTGTCTACTTTCCAAAATGGGGTCATTTGGGGGGGTTTTGAACTGTTCTGGCATTTTTTTTTTTTTTTATTAAGAGATTTTTGCGATGACAGCAATATCAAAAATTAAAGTGAAATGTCATAAGATCATACAAAACATTCCAAAAGTTGCTTATACAAGTCGACATATCTAAATACTTTACTATAAGGTGTCCCAGGATACTACTACTAGTATTACAGAATCCAATATGCAATGGCATAAACTTAGTTCTGTAGATCCCCCATCACCCCATGGAACAAAGCCCATTATGGCTCGGTGGCCTCCGACCCTCCGGATGCCCCAAAAGGGTTCACACTGCATCCCGGGGGCCAGGGTCGCCCATCCCTACCACCCAGTCTGTATGATTATTACATCAAATAGGAATGTGAGGGATACATATAACCATATTGATAACATAACACCTCAAAGTTCAGGATCTGCAATCAAAAATTCTCAGTAACCATATCTGAACACTGAGACGCCAAGAAGGGCGTCAGAAAGTTGGGGAAAAGAGAAACGTGTTAGAAGGAAGTAAGAGAAAGAAGAGTAAGTCAGCTATCGAGAAGATGTATGTGTGGACAGGCTGCCAGGCTGTACTCCAGGTATGAGAGACATATTGCAGAAGGTGGCCCAGGGTTCCCAAATGGATCTAAATTTTTCAGTATTGTCATTCATTTTAGCCACAATTTGTTCTTGCACCATGATCCAGGAAACCTTCCTCTTGAAACCCTGGAAGGAGATGGTGGGTTTCTTCCAGGCTCTGGCTATGGTCATTCTGGCGCCCAATAAGACGAAGAATGCCAAGACCTGTGAGCATGTGGATAACTTGGGAATATTATGATTGAGTAGTGCTGTACAGGGATGTGGGGTCACTGTTACTTCTGTCAGAGAGCTGATGGTACGGAACACTTTCCGCCAAAAGGATCTAATGCGGGGGCAGGTCCACCAAATGTGGAGCATCGTGCCTTCTAGTTTACAGCCTCTATAACATACAGGTGAAGTTCCCGAGTACATCCGTGCCAACCTGGAAGGGACATAATACCACCTTAACAGCACCTTTTGGCTAGCCTCTGCTATTGAAACATTGAGAATACCTTTGAAAGCTCGCTGTGAAGCGCGGAACCAGACCTCTGCGTCCCACGTGCCGCCCGTATCTTCCTCCCAGGTCCGGGCATAGGCCGGTACATCCGTCTTAGACATTAGAGCTGTATAAATTAGCGAGATGCCTCCCCTCTGATCCAATGCATTGGCACACCATTGTTCGTAGGGAGTAATGGTGGGGGGAATCGTTTTGTCTGTCCAAATGGAGTGAAGGAAATGAGATATTTGGTTGAATCTGAAAAGTTCAGAATTAGGCATGTCCATTTGTGTCCTGTAGTGTGGTAAGGAAAATGGCCCTGCTGGGGAAAGAAAGTGTCCGATTCTATAAAGGCCTTTATCTGTCCACCATCGGAATGCTTTAATATTCATCCCCGGGGGAAAGTCAGAGTTGTGAAATAAATGCATTAGAGGCCTCAGTGGAGATATCAGGGTGCGTAGAGTAAAAAGCTTGGAGCAAAGTGCTACTGAGTGCGAGAGAGTAGGTGATAGGATCGCTGGTCTGCGTTTGGGTTCGCATCCTAATAGATAGTCAACGGTGTGCGATGGGACAGCCTGTCTTTCCATGTGTAGCCAGTCTGGTTTCGAGCCCATAGAGAAGGCTGCCGAGATTTGTGTTAATTGAGCTGCCTGATAGTAGCCCCACAGGTGAGGGAGGCCTAGACCACCCTGAGATCTTAGACGGAATAGTATTCCCGCGGGACATCTGTAACCCTTCCTGCCCCATACAAAACGTATTATGTCCGACTGAGTTTTACTGAGGAATTGTTTCGGGACCGGTATTGGGAGAGATCTAAACCGGTATAAAAGGCGTGGGAGGAGGGTCATTTTAATAGCATGAATCCTGCCCAACCATGATAAACCACTCTTGGACCACCTTTCCATGTCCTTTTTACATTTGAGCACCATAGGGGGGTAGTTCATCTTAAACAAGGTACTTATATTAGATGTAAGTTTGATGCCTAAGTACGGGATAAGTGTGGGAGCCCAGGAAAAATCAAAATCACTGGAGAGTTTCTTTAAAATGTCCGGGGGGACGGATATGTTCAATGCCAGTGATTTGTTCATGTTGACCCTCAGACCGGAGATCTCACTGAATATCCGCAGTGTCTTGAGGATCGAAGGAGTGGAGGTCAGGGGGGAAGTGACGAAAAGTAGGAGGTCATCCGCGTATAATGCACACTTATGTTCCTGGGGACCACATTTGACCCCCTTAATGTCAGGGTCCAACCGTAGTGCAATAGCTAGAGTCTCAATTGCTACCGCAAAGAGGAGAGGGGAGAGTGGGCATCCCTGTCTGGTCCCTCTGCCAATGGAGAATGAATCGGAATATCTGCCCAGTAAACGAATCTGTGCTGAGGGGTCAGAGTAAAGCGAGTTAATAAGCTGAAGGAAGTTTGGTCCAAATCCCCATTTCCCCAGGATGTCAGTCAGGTATGCCCAGTCTATTGAATCAAAGGCCTTGTGTAGGTCTATTGAAAGTAGAAAGCCTTTTTGAGGAGGGCCCCCATCCCACTGCGATTGAAGCAGAGAGATAACGTCAATGGCACGTCTAATCTGGTCAGGTCCCTGTCTGCCAGGGATGAAGCCCACCTGATCCTTATAAACATAAGAAGAAATAAAACTCGAAAGTCTGTTTGCCATTATTTTGGTCATTATTTTTATGTCATTATTGATAAGCAAAATAGGGCGGAAGTTCGCCACATCACTGGTGTCCTTACCCGGTTTCGGTATTACCGAGACGTAAGCCAGGTTCAAGTCTTTATTCAAAGGGGCTCCATCCCTGAGAGAATTAAAGAATCGTGTCAAATGGGGCGCCAGGCAGGGGCCAAATTTTTTATAGTAGCCCGTGGAAAAACCATCCGGACCCGGGGAGGATCCCAGTTTAAGAGTTTTAATGGTGTCCAGCACTTCTTCTTGGGTAAAAGGGCTCTCCAAGAGCTCACAATGATCCTTTGTAAGAGTAGGTAGAGGAAGTGTATTTTAAATTTCCTCTCGTAGTGATTTGGGGGGATTCAGGTTTGGTTTATATAAATCAGTAAAAAACCTCAGGAAGGTTTCCATTATTTTAGACGGGTTCTGCGACAGTTCCCCATTAGCTGTCAGAATTTTAGGGAATGCAAGTGTGCGTTGTTTGGGACTCAATTTAGCGGCTAACTTCGAACCTATTCTATCAGCTTGGGCATAGAATTTGGCCCCTGTCCACCGAAGGTGCTGTTCGGCGGCTGTGGTCAGTGACAAGTTTAGTAGTGCCCGGGCATTATCTAGGTTTGCAAGAGATTCAGGGGTAGGATGGCTCTTGTGGGCTTTCGCTAACTTGCGAAGGCCTCAGTAAGCCTCAGCGTGTCCGCCTTGTGTTCCGCTTTTAGTTTAGCTGACAATTGAATTAGTTTCCCTCGAATTACTGTCTTATGAGCTGCCCATACCGTAGGAGGGGATACATCACTCGTATCGTTAATAAGAAAGTATTCTGTAATAGCTTTTTCCAGCAGAGTGCATTGAATTGGATCGCTTAATAGGGATTCCCGTAGGCGCCAGCGAGGGGGGCTATCTGACCCAGAGGGTCTCTGAGTAGTCACAGTCACCATGGCGTGATCCGAGAGGGAGGAATCAACAATCTTGGAGTTCCTGATTAAAGGGATTGTAGGAGCGCGGGTGAAAATGTGGTCAATTCTGGCAAAAGATTTATGAGGCGCTGAAAAATGAGTGTAGTCTTTTGTGCGGGGGTTGGACTCTCTCCAAACATCTATCAGTCCTGCAGTATGCAGAAGCTTTGCTATTTTAACACTTTGTTTGGAAGGGCGTTTAGGTTTAGAAGTACCGTTTGAACATTTGTCTAGAGAGAAATCAAATGCTGTGTTTGAGTCGCCGCCGATGAATATCGCACCAAGTGTGTTTGCAGGTTGTGTAACAAAGATTCAAAAAAGTTTTTTTGGCCCTTGTTGGGAGTGTAGTAGGAAACAAAAGTGTATAGTGCCCCATCGATGTGGCCCGAAACCAAAATGTAGCGACCCATAGGATCCAAAACAGTGTCAAGCGGAGAAAAGTTTATATGCCTGGCGAAACAGACTGCCACCCCTTTTGTTTTGTTTTCAGCCGAAGCTAAAAAGAACTGAGGGTACCGTTGATGAATGAACGTGGGCTTAAAGGAGGAAGGGAAGTGGGTTTCCTGCAGTAAAAGAACATCTGCATGCATAGAATTATATTGCTGAAGAAGTTTCCTGCGTTTAATTGGGGAGTTGAGGCCCTGAGTGTTGTGTGAGACAATTTTGAGGGAGGGTGGGGGTTGATGTGTGTCAGTCATGGATCAGAGAGGTGGAGTCTATGAGCGAGAACTGCCACTTACCGGTGAAGTGAAAGCGACTCTCCCTGCGATGTCTGGAGGTGAATCCAAGCCGTGACCCGGAGCCTGGGACAGAAGATCGGAGACAGCCATGGTGCCTGTGGATGCACCGAAGTGCGTCTACATAAGAAGGGAAAAAAGAGATGAAAAAGGGGAGAAGAGGAGAGAAGAAGAGAACTGCCTTATACACGTGATGTAAAATTGTTATCAAGGAACGTATACAAAACCAAACTGAGGGATCCCCAGACCCCTTCCCACCCCCAGGGCGGAGTGAACTTGCCATCTCCTACCCCAAAACCCCAAAGGACCGGTATACCCTGGTGACAGGGAAACCGGGTATGGATCCAGATGCACCAAATGTGCCTCTGATCCTAGGGAGGTGCATTGGGTCCACCACGGCCCCAACTTCCCATAACAGTATTGACTGAGGGTCCCAAAGAACCTATGATTGTCTAACTACAGAGCGCCCTCTAACTATGAGAGCAACAGGAACCAACATAAGTAAACCGTGTAATATAACTAAACCAGTAATGCCGGCCAGACCCTGCCCACCCCCCCTCTGGGTTGAGAAGTAGGCAGGTAGGCGGAACCCGCCTAGGGACCAGCCCAAGAAAAACAACAACTGCGGTCCCTGAGGAGGACCACAGATGTTGTGTAAGTGGATCCCCAAGTGACCGCTGTTTAACAACCAGGCCGTGTAAACTATTTACTAAAGGAGGAACTCCAGGAGGAAAAAGAACAGTGCGGTCCGTTGAGCAGGGTAACGGTACGCAATACATGTTCCAGACCGTATAAGGATCTGTAACAAAGTTTCGTGTTGGCCTATGGGGGAAGAAACAGCCGGCTGCTAGCCAGGCAAAGGTCCCCCCCCCCCTTCCCTCGACCATGTACCTGATAATCCATCTCCATCACAAATATCATATAAACCCCAAATGTACTATATAAAAACCATAGCAGATCATTATATAAAAAAAAAAAAAAAAAAAATAAAAAAAAAAAAATGGTATGGGGCGGTATAGAATTGCCAGAGATGGAGGGGAGATCCCCAAAACAGTTTTAGCAACAGGGAATGTTTCTCACATCAGGACCCCGTTCAGAGAGGGGATTTGTAAGGAGATGTGTCATACAAAAAAAAAGGAAAAAGAAAAAAGGGGGGGGGGGAAGGTATCAGGGCGGGATGTTTTCTTTGGTGCGCTTGGTACCGTGCTTCAGCCATGTTTGGTGCAGCGGGCTCGCCGGCGGGGGTCACTTCGTGGAGGCAGGAGTCCCTCTGTTAGCTGCTGCAGGACTAGGGTCCAGATGAATCAATCTGAGATGTGTCAGGATACGTTCCCCTTCCGCAAATGAGGAGAAGCCGAAGCTTTTGTTCTTGTAGGAAAAGTTCAGACGTAAAGGGAAGGCCCACCTGTATGCGATTTCCTTGTCCATGAGCACTTGCAATAACGGTTTAAATGAGCGTCTCTTTTGTACCGTGTATGGAGAAAGGTCAGCGAAAATTTGAATTTTGTGGCCAAGCAAAGTGAGGTTGTCAGAGTACCTAGCCTTCCTCATCACCTCTTCTTTGACTGAGTAATAGTGCGGTTTCACGATGATGTCTCTGGGAAGGCCATCAGAGCAAGGAGATCGAAGGGCTCTGTGAGCTCTATCCAGCTCCATACGTGGTTCAGTAATGTCAGGGATAAGGGTCTTTAGAAGTGATTTCACAGCAGATTGTACCTCTTTCTCTGATTCGGGGAGTCCCCGTATCCTAAAGTTATATCTTCTTGATCTATTCTCGAGATCATCGATCTTTGCAAAAGCAGTTTCCAATTGATCCTGCACGTCTTGCAGTCTGGAGGAATTCTGATTAATCCTCGCCACGGCCTGATCAGCTTTCTGTTCCATAGTGTCTATCCTGATCCCAATTTGCTGCAGGTCTGCATGAATGGAGGATGTAATCTGTGCAGCATTTAGAGCCAGGCTCCTAGACAGCATATGAGAGAAAGCAGTCATCATGGAGGTAAAGTCAGTGGGGGTTGGGGCCTCCTCCTGTGCTTCACTGTCTGAAATAAGCATGCCTGTGTGGGGATCCAGCATAGGTGTAGAGGGACATGCAGCACCCATCCTGCCCAGCAAAGATTCAGTGGAGGAGGGGGAGATGACTGGGGTCAGCGGGGGGTACTCGGTACCTGGGGATTGAGGTGGGACCAGATCCTGGTCAGCAATGGAGTCCTCAGGTCGTTCTGTGAGGAGCGGGCCTCGTGGAGCCGCCGCCATCTTGGCATAGCTGAGGGGGCCTGGCATAGTTGCCAACAGTCCCGTTTTTCCCGGGACAATCACGGATTTGGGACCCTCGTCCCGTATTTATTTTGTCCCGTCTATTTTCCCGGTATTTTGCCTTAAAAGTTTTTTAAGTCATCATCATGTGCGATTGTGCGTGTGTGCCAGGCATCAAATATAGTGCTCAATATGGATTAAATAAATTATAAATAGGCATAGCCATAGATATCATTAATAAAGTGTAATAAAGTGATTTGTGCAACAAGTTCATTAAACAGTCCACATTCAGTGAAAGTTCATCTACTACAAACTTTGCAGTGCATTAACTTTCACTGAATGTGGACTGTTTAATGAGCAGGGGCTATTGATTGGCACAGTGGCTGCGTTTGATTGGCACAGTGGCTGCGTTTGATTGGCACAGTGGCTGTGTTTGATGGGCACAGTGGTAGCAATTGATTGCACAGTGGCTGTGTTTGATGGGCACAGTGGCTGCGTTTGATGGGCACAGTGGCTGCGTTTGATGGGCACAGTGGCTGCATTTGATTGGTACAGTGGCTACGCTTGATGGGCACAGTGGCTGCGTTTGATATGCACAGTGGCTGCGTTTGATGGGCACAGTGGTGGCAATTGATGGCACAGTGGCTGCGTTTGATATGCACAGTGGCTGCATTTGATGGGCACAGTTGTGGCAATTGATGGCACAGTGGCTGCGTTTGATGGGCACAGTGGCTGCATTTGATAGGGGCGGATATGGTTAGAAGAGCCCCTTGCTGTATTGAGAAAAGCATCCGCCCATCATAAATCACTGGCCATCATGCTATTTCTAACCATATCCGCCCATATCCGCCCCTTTGAGAAAAGCAACCGCTTGCTTGCTGGGGGGGGATATTGAAGGACCCGGCCTTGGGGCGGCAAAGGGAGTAAATCCGGGCCTGGATAGGAGTCGGGAGAGCCAGGGGGAACAGAATCCGGCGGGGGAACCATTCTCGGCACGACACCGCTGGGAAATGATCATGGACCGCGGAGCTGCCTCTGCCTCCAGCACATACACGGAGACGCCGGGAGGTGAGAGCATCTGTTCCCCGGGGCTGGCTGCCGCTGCTAGGGGACACAGACCTGTAAGGAGGGCTCCGCTGCTGCTGGGGGACACCACCAGATGTAAAGGAGGACACCAGATGTAAAGGAGGGCTCTGCTGCTGGAGGACACCAGATGTAAAGGAGGGCTCTGCTGCTGGAGGACACCAGATGTAAAGGAGGGCTCTGCTGCTGGAGGACACCAGATGTAAAGGAGGGCTCTGCTGCTGGAGGACACCAGATGTAAAGGAGGGCTCTGCTGCTGGAGGACACCAGATGTAAAGGAGGGCTCTGCTGCTGGAGGACACCAGATGTAAAGGAGGGCTCCGCTGTTGGGGGACACCAGATGTAAAGGAGAGCTCTGCTGCCGGGGACACCAGATGTAAAGGAGGGCTCCGCTGCTGCCAGCTGCTGGGGACACTGAAGTAAGGAGGGCTCTGTTGCTGGGGGACACAGATCTGTAAGGAGGGCTCCACTGCCGGGAACACCAGATGTAAAGGAGGGCTCCGCTGCCAGGGACACAGTTCTGTAAAGAGGGGCTATGCTTCTGGGAGCACCTGATGCAAGGACGGACTGCTGGGGAGGCATCTGGTGGCAGGTGACACACTTCCACTGATTCGGCATTATGGTGAGTTGAATGATTTCATTTTATATTACAATGTAATAATAGAAATAATGCACTTCAATCATCCTGACACCGTAACAACCATGGTGCCGGGATGATTGAAGCGCCAACAGGTGTTTTGGAGTATCCTTATCTGCCAATTTTGTTACACATTACTATTGTGGTGTAGGATCTGGCTTTCTTTCTATTTCTTTCTCTCACCTCGGACTCTAGCCACACCCCTTTGAACCACGCCCATTTAAGCCACACCCACTATCGTACGTAAACCACGCCCATTTTTCGACGCGGCGCACTTCATTCCAGCATGACACGCCTACAAACGAATGCCCCGCCCCCTAATTATAGCAAGGCTCCGCCTCAATACAAAAAAAGTGTCCCAGATGTTTTTTTTGCAATGTTGGCAACTATGGCCTGGCGCGGCCGACATCTGGCTGGAGAGGTCCCTTCTGGCCAGCGAGGATGACATCAGCGTGTTCCGGGGGGTGTCCCCTAGACTTGTGCACAACGGAAAAATTTGTTCCGTTTCGGTTCGTTTCTTTCCGGTCCTGTTGATTCGTAATCATTCGTAATTTTGCTAGACGGGATTTTTCGTGTTCGGACTCATTCGTATTTTTGCAAGCGACATTTTTCGTTTAATTTTTTGTTGCTTTATAATTCGTACTTTCGGTAGAGTACGTTGTTTTTCGTTGATTCTGGACACAACTCCTACTTTCGTAACTTTTTTTGGGTTCGTTGATTCGTAATTTTCCGTGTCTCTCTCACAACGACGCTGCCTATTATGCCTAATGTGCTTCGAATGGATTTGTACTTTTCTAAATACATTGCGGTTATTTGTAACGTTTCGAAATCTCGTATTTTACTTTCGTTTTTTACATGCGGCTATAGGCTCCGCCCCTGTACACCATTTTGAGAGGGTTCAGCACGGTGAGGGAGAAGCAGAGAGCAGAGCAGAGTGTTATTGTGCTTCGAATGGATTCAAAATCTCGTATTTTACTTTTGTTTTTTACATGCGGCTATAACCTCCGCCCCCTGTACACCATTTTGAGAGGGAGTTCAGCACGGTGTGGGAGAAGCAGAGAGCAGAGCAGAGTGAGTGTTATTGTGCTTCGTATGGATTCGTACATTCGTAACTTTTTCATAACGAATTATGCCGAAGACATTCGGGCATTCGCTATTTGCGGTATAATTTATTTCGGATTCGGTCTTATTCGTAATTGCTTTGTTCGGAAATTCGAATGCTTCCGAATGTCCGAAAGTTGCTAAATTCGGACGAATTTCAATTCGTTACGAAACGAATTGCACAAGCCTAGTGTCCCCTAAGCGATTATCCCGGGAAGGGGTCCAGCGGAGCGCTCTGTAAGCTCCGGTGGTCCTGTTCTGGCATTTTATACACAACATTAGGAAGCTTACATCCACTCTTCTAACCACTTGAAGACAAAGCCCTTTTTGACACTTTTTGTTTACATGAAAACATATTTTTTTTTGCAGGAAAATTATGTTGAACCCCCAAACATTATATATATTTTTAAAGCAAAGGCCCTACAGAATAAAATGGTGGGTGTTGCATTTTTTTTTTCTACACAGTATTTGCGCAGCGATTTTTCAAACGCATTTTTTGGGGAAAAAATACACTTTTTTTAATTTTAATGCACTAAAACACACTATATTGCCCAAATGTTTGATGAAATAAAAAAGATGATCTTAGGCCGAGTACATAGATACCAAACACGACATGCTTTAAAATTTCGCACAAACGCGCATTGGCGATAAACTACATACATTTTTAAAAGCCTTTAAAAGCCTTTACAGGTTACCCCGTTAGATTTACAGAGGAGGTCTACTGCTAAAATTACTGCCCTCGATCTGACCTTCGCGGTGATACCTCACATGCATGGTGCAATTGCTGTTTACATATGACGCCAGACCGACGCTTGCGTTCGCCATTGGGCAAGAGCAGGGCAGGACAGGGGTGCTTTTTTTTTTTTTTTTTTTTTTTTTTTTTTTATTATTAATTTTGCTTTTTTATTTTATTTTTAAATTGTTCCTTCCAAAAAAATTTTTGTTTTAATCATTTTTATTATCTCAGGTAATGTAAATATCCCCTATGATAGCAATAGGTAATGACAGGTACTCTTTTTTGAAAAAACTGGGGTCTATTGGACCCTAGATCTTTCCTCTGCCCTCAAAGCATCTGACCACACCAAGATCGGTGTGATAAAATGCTTTCCCAATTTCCCAATGGCGCTTTTTATATCCGGGGGGGGGGGAACATTCCCTCCCACTGCTTGTAAAAGCAGTCTAGAGGCTAATTATCTGCTAGAATTGCTTTTACATGAAACCTGGCTGCTGGCTGAAAAGAATGATACCAAGATGATACCTAAACCCGCAGGCATCATTCTGGTATAAACATTCAAAGTCCAGCAACATACCAGTACGTTGCTGGTCCTTGTTGGACATGTATTGTAATCTTTTTTTTCATGCATCCTGTTGGCTGTACGAAAAAAGAGATTGATCGGTGGGTATGCCCACCATTAGACTACCGCCCTTCATCCACCCACTTCTAATGATGGGCATACATGCACCATTTATATATGCCGAAGCATGGGGGCATCCTCCCGCAAAAAAGTTATGCCGCACACACATGGTCGGACTTTTCCACGGGCAAGCCTCCATCGGAATTTCGACCGTATGTACGCGGCATTAGGAGCAAAATCACTCCTCCGCCCCTGCTGCCCCAATGCTTCGGCATATTTGCTTTTTTTTTTTTAACTGTGGTGGTGAAATCACCTCCTACAGCACTGGAGTCGCAGGGATCAGGCCTGTCTCTGCGAACGCTGCAGTTATGTGTGTTGTGTTTTGCAAGTGACAGTGATCGATCGATACTGCACTTGGGTGGCCTGGGCTGGACGGAGGGGCAAAACGCAGGTGCTAGCAGGTATCTGGGCTGATCCCACTAACACTGCGTTTTTGGGAACCCTAAACTGCTGGGGACGCTAGTATAGATCTGATCAGATCAGATATTGATCTGTTCAGATACTATACCACTAAGGGAGGTGTATGCTTCACGCGTGGGTGTTAGCGTTACTGGCACTAACCTGACGCTGCCTGGGGTGTGACGCAGACCCTCTCTGACGCTAAAACCTAATTGATATCACCCGCCAGGCGATCAGGGGGTTAAACCTTTATTGGGTTATATACGGCGGGTGCCCTGACACTATAAAAAGCAAACTAACTAACCAGCGTCACCCGTAACACTTATATGGTGATCACTGGTGAAAGGGTTAACTAGGGGCAATTAGGGGGTTAAAACCTTTATTAGATAATATATGGGGGTACCTGACGCTATAAAAACCTGCGGCGAACCTAAAAAAAATTACTGGCTACCGATCTGCATCACCGACGCTAAGACATCGATCAGAAAAATGATCGCTTAGCGACAGTGGTGATAGGGGGTGAAAGGGTTACCTGGGGGGCGATCAAGGGGGTAAAACCTTTATTAGATAATTTATGGGGGTACCCGACGCTATAAAAACCTGCGGCGAACCTAAAAAAAAAATACTGGCTACCGATCTGCATCACCGACGCTAAGACATCGATCAGAAAAATGATCGCTTAGCGACAGTGGTGATAGGGGGTGAAAGGGTTACCTGGGGGGCGATCAAGGGGGTTAAACCTTTATTAGATAATTAATGGGGGTACGCGACGCTATAAAAACCTGCGGCGAACCTAAAAAAAATTACTGGGTACCGATCTGCATCACCGACGCCAAGACAGCTATCAGAAAAATGATCGCTTAGCGACGGCGGTGCTAGGGGGTGAAAGGGTTATCTAGGGGGTGATCAAGGGGTTAAACCTTTATTAGGGGGGGTTAGGGGGCTACACTGGACCTAAAACTAAATGTAGTGACACTTTTACAGTCACAAATGTCACTGATTGCAGTGATCACTAAATAAATGGTCACTGCAATCAGTGACACTGTGACTGGGGGGTGATCTGGGGGGGCCTGGGGGGGCGATTTATGTGCCTATGTGTGCTGGTGTTAGTGTAGTGTTAGTGCACTGACCTGTGTGTCTTCTCTTGTACGGCGCTCGGTATATGTGAGCGCCGCACAGGAGATGACATCACTTCCTCCTGCTTTCTCTGTCTGTGTGTACATTCCACAGACAGAGGGGGGCATTTCTATTCGCCGGGAGCGATTGCGGGGGGGTGGCCGGAATCGGACGGCCGCCCCCCCCATCTCGGAACGCTCCCAGACGAATTCCGACCGCTCACTGTACAGAAGGGGGGTCCGATTGGACCCCCCAACTGTACAAAGGCAATCACGTACACTGTACGTGATTGTGCCTGTCGGTGCCATTGTGCCGACGTATATATACAGTGAGCGGTCGTTAAGTTTCATCTGAGGGAAATCCTGAAAACATGAGCTGTTGAGGGTACTTGAGGACGGGAGTTGAGAAACGTTGTGTTAGAGGAGAAGGAGGTAGAGGCAGATGAGCAATACTTTGACTTTTAGGTGAAGGTTTGCTTTAAGCACTAGTTTCAGCAGCTGATTTATTCACTTACTAAGTATGCAGCTGCTTTATCCTTACCTATGTTCCAATTCAAGCTTGTCCCATAACCCCAAGTTTCATGTTTCTGGGGTAGCTGCTTTCTCTTGCAGCCTCCTATGGAGCCACTCTTGCATGCAGGGACTAGTGTTGTGTCCCCCTACACCATCGGTGCCCAACCTGTGGCCCCCCAGCTGTTGCAGAACTACAAGTCCCATGAAGCATTGCAAGGCTGACAGTTACAAGCGTGACTGCCAAAGGACAGGAGCATGATGGCACCTGTAGTTTCGCATCAGCTGGAGGGCCACAGGTTGGGCACCCATGCCCTATACCAGGGATATGCAATTAGCGGACCTCCAGCTGTTGCCAAACTACAAGTCCCATGAGGCATAGCAAGACTCTGACAGCATCAAGCATGACACCCAGAGGCAGAGGCATGATGGGACTTGTAGTTTGGCAACAGCTGGAGGTCCGCTAATTGCATATCCCTGCCCTATACTGTGTGCATCAAGAAAAAACACACAGCCCCATAGCCTAGAATGACAAGGCACTCCCCTCTTCCTTCTTCAAGCTAACAGACTGACTGGAGACTACACTGTGCAGTGTTCACGCTTTCCTGTGAAGACCGGACGTTCAGGAAAGCAGCACCTAGAGAGCAGGAGCCAGCTACATTGAAAGCTGTAATCTGCAATTGCTGGGTGAATTTTACACAATAGTTAGGTGAGGAAAGTGTATTTAATTGTGCTCAATGTGATAAATTATAAAACCCTGAGATTTTAATATTACTTTAAGGCAGCTCATTCATTATGAATAGCCTGCCAATGCACCATAACAGATAAAAGTGCATGACCCTCATATGCCATGACGCAGCACAATACAATGCATGGCATATTGTGATGATTATGCTCAACTGTGCAATATGTTGGGGTGCCATTCACAAATAATTTCCATGCAACGCACTGAATTTGGAGCGGGAGCGTTGCCAGGCATTGTGGTAACATAACAGTTTTAGTGTGACTAGGCCCTTGGTGTGAATGGTGCTGCACCTCTTAAAGGAGGGGGTTATACCTTTCATGTCAGCATTTATTTGTACTGTACAGTATATGTTCCTAATGTAGGTGCTCCTATAGATTACACCAGGTAAGTGCTCGCATGTGGCCTTTCCACCTATAGTAAAACCTTGGTTTGAGAGCGTTTTGCAAGACAAGCAAAACTTTTAATGTCTTGATATACGTGTAGCGTCACGTCAAAACTGAGTATAAAAGAGAAGGGAGGCTCCTCTTAAGCCCCTGTACATACGATCGGATTTCCTATGGATTCTAATTCTTGTTGAGGGTAGTTGAGCATCACAGAAAAGTCGTCACCAAGCGAACAAAACAACGGATTGCATCGTTCAAAGTTGATTAATATAACACATATTTTGCCTATCATATTACCTATTAATCTTAAGCCCTGTACACACGATCGGATTTCCTATGGTTTTTAAACCAATGGATTTTTCCATCGGAAATCTGATGAAGCTGACTTCCATCAGTCTTGCCTACACACTATCAGTCAAAAATCCGACCGTCCCAAACGCCGTGACGTAAAACACTCAGACGAGCCGAGAAAAATGAAGTTCAATGCTTCTGAGCATGCGTCGACTTGATTCTGAGCATGCGTGGGTTTTTTGTCCGCTGGAGTTCCACACAGACGATCGGAAATTGCTATCGTTTTTTTTCCCATCGGATAAATTTTAAAACATATTCTATTTTTTCTCACCGGTGGAAAAAAGACAGACGGGGCCCATACACGATCGGTTTGTCCGATGAGAAAAGTCCATCGAACTGTTTTCATCGGTAAAACCAGTCGTGTGTACACGGCATAAGTGTAGCAGTGCACCGACATCAACGTCATCCCTTCCACGAGCGATTCCAGCCTCGCTTTCAGATCGCTCTACTGCAGGGTAGTCTTCCCGGTCACGATTCCAAACTGACAGCGATGAGAGCCAGCGGTGCGGGGATGGTCTATGTGGACAGCTTTACCCCGGATGCCTGCATACTTAGATGTGCCTCTTTTAATCATCAACCATGTGAGTTGCTAAATGTTTTACCTTCATTAATTGTAACCATATTGCTACACTTAGAGGCGCCTCTCTTCTCTTTTATACTCTGTAGCTCCTGCTGGATTTTGCTTTTAATCCCCTTGTGGAGGGAAATTTTATGGTTACACAACCAAATCACATTGTTATAATATTTTTTTATATAGACTATAAACTGAAGGACTTTTTGAATAAATGGTTGTGGAACGAATCATTTGAGTTTTCATTATTTTTTATGGGAAAATTTGCTTTGATATAAGAGTGATTTGGATTACAAGCATGCTTCTGGAACAAATTATGCTCGCAATCCAAGGTTTTACTGTATTTGCAAATGCATGCAAACTGAGACCTCAGTTTTTTTATTAAAAATCTATAAACCAGCGGGTTTCTTTTGTTGGCTAACAAGGCTGAGCGTTGGAAAACTTTTTTTTTACATTTTGTAATAAATGACTTACGGTATATGGATTTCCATTCATTAGGTACATACCAATGTTCCTTTTCCTCAGTTAGGGGTTAAATACGTTTGACTAATATAATACAAGTAGTTTCTTTTCCACCACATACAGAACTGTCTGCAGACGCTTGTGTTTTATTTCCCAGAATTCCTGCTGAGCAGCAGCACGGTATGCATGCGGGTGTTCAGTAATCTGACTGACAGCTGTGAGACGGATCTCTTCCTGGACCCAGCCTACTATTACCAGGATATCGCCGTGCTCGGGGTAAACTTGCTGTTGGTATTACAGACCTAATAGGTGGAAAAATTAACACTTATGCCGCGTACACACGATCGGAAATTCCGACAATAAATGTCCGATGTGAGCTTTTGGTCGGAAATTCCGACCGTGTGTAGGCTCCATCGGACATTTGCTGTCGGAATTTCCGCCAACAAAAGATTGAGAGCAGGTTCTCTATTTTTCCAATGGAAAAAGTTGCTATCGGAAATTCCGATCATCTGTATGCAATTCCAACGCGCAAAAAAAACACGCATGCTTAGAATCGAGCAGGAGAGCCGAACTGCCTATTGAACTTCATTGATCTTGGCTCGTCATACGTCTTGTACGTCACTGCGTTCTTGGCGGTCGGAATTTCCGACAAGATTTGTGTGACCGTGTGTATGCAACACAAGTTTGAGCCAACATTCCGTCGGAAAAAAATCCACGGTTTTCTTGTTGGAATTTCCGATCGTGTGTACGTGGCATATCAGCAGAATTTTCTCTGACAAAATAATTGGGTAGAATTGTGAGCACAGATGGGGCACAATGTGGGATCTTGTGTCCAGATCCAGAAAGCCTAAAACTTAGCCAATTATTTATTTCTTTTTTCTTTTTTTGTAATTCCTTTATTTTTCATAAAAAGTGCGTTTCACAGCCTAAGTAAGTTACAATGATAATTAGCAAGATCAGATAACAGGAAGGGTCACGTATTGTGTTCAACATATCAACTGTCCCGGCGTTACACCATATGGATGGCATGAACTAGCCATTTTTTTTACTGGCAGATTGTTTGTTTGTTTTTCTTATATACCCTGCTTTCATCTTTACCAGGAAGATGTACCTACAGACACTTCCTTTCCTATGGTGACAC
The DNA here is from genome assembly GCA_029206835.1 of Rana muscosa. NCBI lineage: Eukaryota > Metazoa > Chordata > Amphibia > Anura > Ranidae > Rana > Rana muscosa. Next base: position 160,689,468 of record CM055127.1, on the reverse strand, counting down.
CACTGCCTGACAGCTGTGGTGTTGTCACCCTTTCCAGTGTGCGGTTGATTTAGAACACAAGCAGCTACAATTTAATTGTAATTGTAATGTCTTCTGACTTCTTTTTTAGATGTTGAGATGGAATAATATTAACAAGAAAGATATTAAGATATTTTTTTATTTTTTTAAAAGAAAAAAGCACACAAATGGCTGTGCCAATGCACAGTACACTGGCAAGTTCTGCAGGAAAACTGTGATGTCCAGTCCCTTCTGGAGTGCGCACAGGTCCACAGGAAGTCCAGGGGATGTGCACAGGTGTGGAGAACAATGGAAGCAGGAAATTCATTTTTTAACCCCCCCCCCCAAAAAAAAAATGCAATCCAGTTTTACAAACGATTAAAAACTGTGTATTATTTTGTGATAGTGAAGTTCTATTTTAAAATATCTACGAAGTGCTGTCTTGGAATATGTAAGGTATAAAAAGTATAATTGCGCTAAAATCAACCTATTTTAAATATAAATCACACCTGAAGATATTAGAAATATTTATTTAAAACTAGTGCAAAAGTACATAAACATCCATATGTAGATGAATCAAAGAGAAGAAACACCGTCCACAGAACGGGTACAGCCGGGCTAGTCTGATCTTAGAGCAATCACTGCAGATGGTTTCCTGGTATGCATCAAACATAGGCTCATAAGTTAAAGGTGCATGTGCTTTATGACCGTGTCCCAGAGTTGGTGGGGATCTCACGGCTCTCAGAAAAATCAAAAAGAATAGGACATAGCGCAATATGCTAGTGCTAAAGAATACAGTTCAATACGAGCGTCATATCCTTCACAGGGGCATACCTTGAAAAAGTCACGTGTCTAGTGACGTAACGCATAGGGGAGGAGCCTAGTGATGAGACGCAGGAAACTGAGGAGAACATTATCGTACCTGACCGTACTATGCGCCAGTATTCATCTGATCGCATGTGAGTGGCACTCATATTATTGAACTGTATTCCGTAGCGCTAGCATATTGCGCTACGTCCTATTCTTTTTGATTTTTCTGAGAGCCGTGAGATCTCCACCAACTCTGGAAGCGGTCATAAAGCACATGCACCTTTCACTTATGAGCCTATGTTTGCTGCATACCAGGAAACCATCTGCAGCTCTAAGATTGCTCTAAGATCAGACTAGCCCTGCTGTACCTGTTCTGTGGACGGTTTTTATTCTGTTTGATTCATCTACATATGGATGTTTGTGTACTTTTGCACTAGTTTTATATACTGTATTTATTGGCGTATAACACTCACTTTTTTACCCTGAAAATAGAGGGAAAACTGTGCCTGCGTAAAAAAAAATTTCCTGAAACTTCCAGTTAGGGTGCGTGTTATACGCCGATAAATATGGTAATTTGTCCATTTTTATCAGCGCTTTAGTCACTTTAATATATACACTGTCTTGGAATATGTTTTTTCGGATGAAGGAATTGGCTGAATTGTACAATGAAATGTATTCTTCTCTCTTCCCTGAAGGTGCCGGCGGGTGTCTCCGGTCAGGGAGCCAGGACGGTAAGAGGAGAATGGATTGGCCCCCGGATGTACAGTAAAATTACTTGTTAATCATTTCCTTTTTATAGGTCCCAATAACAAGTCCTGTGACAGACAGGCCCGTTCTACTGGGGGACCAGTGTAACAACGTTGTGTCCCAGGTATGATATTATTACATCTGATCTCCGGCCTTCCCTTCAGTCTTGCACAGTTGTACTCAGATTCCACTGCACACTGTGAGCTTCTCACAATGTGCATTAGAAGCTGCAGCAAGACAGACAGAGCCCACCTTATTTCCTGGCTGGAGGACGTCAATCATCATCTAGCCCCAGCCTGACGGTCCTTGGCTCGCTCCTTTCATTCGTTTGATTTCAGTTCTTTCAGTCATAGAGGTTCAGAATCACATGTGGGTGTTACCTCTGCATGCTAATAAAGCCTGCCTAGGAACGCCCACTTCTCCAGACTGAAACACTGCCCATCAAGGCATTTTAAAACGGAACTAAACCCTCCTATCCTTTTCAGCCAAGGAAGCTGCTATCTTGGCCTCTGTTTGATCTGCAACTGCCATGATGCTGCACATGTGATCGGTTATGACTCCAGCCTTTTGATGCTTTCTCAGTTTGGTTAAGAGCACAAGCAAACGTGACAGTTATCATTTCCAGCATTCTGGTAATGTAACTGTTTTTTTAAACGTTGAAATCAATGGGTTTAGTACCGCTTTCATATTTGCATAACTCCTCCCAAGAACTCCTCCCACTGCTTGTGTCAGGGCTGAGGGCTCTTAAGAGGAGTACTGAGAAAGGGTGCTGTGATGTTTTCAGAAAGCTATGTACAGCACAATGCCAGCTACTCCCACCAGTCATGATCTGCACAGAGACACCGTAATCTCATCACTAAACCCTAAATAAGGTAATGTAATATAAAGGAAAAGGTTTTATTTAAAAATCCCATTAGCATGTTGATAATTGGGGTTGGAGGAAAAATATAAGCAGATTAAATTTCAGCTTTAATTGCCATCTGTGACTTGGAAATTGGAAATGGTTCTGCTTTTCTTTTATCCCTGTGAGATAATCGATAAGGGAAACAGAGGGTTTTAAGCCAGCCATACATAGATTGAAATTCGCCCGATTCAGCAGGGATCCATGTGTGTACAAACATCTAGCCCATAATCTATCACTCAACTTATGTACAACCAACCTGTAGGGTTTTTCCCGAATGATCAGGGCTGCCGGCTATAGCTGGCAACACTGATCATATTCTGCTGGCAGGGAAGGCTTCGCCGCCGGCAAAATACAATCGCACAGCGGGAGGATTCCCCGATCCACATCGAATGTGTGGATGGGAGAATCAGCTAATTTTTTAGAATTGGGCAGGGTTCACACCATCACCGCATCCATCTTACAGCAGGGCTCCGGTGCGTCCTGGTTCACTGTTTCAGGTCTGATTTCAGCCCGAATTTTGGGCTGAGTTCTGACCTGAAACGGATCAAAAGACGCACAGCGTTTTTGTGCAAAGCGCACCGGACACGCTGCAGAGATGTGTGAACCGGCTCTATAGAGAGCCGGTCAAAGACTCCTGCTATTGCGAATTGGAATGCGGGGATCCCGAAAGGGTCCTTGTTACCCAAAAAAGAAAACTTTCAAAATGTGTTAAAAAGAAGGGCGGAGGGCCCAGAATATTCAATCTACAAAAAGAGAGTGAGGGTTGGCTTTAACTTCCTTCTTTGAGATGTACAGGAGTGTAATGCGTACGCAGCCTTGGAGCCTTATTGCACTTATTTGCAGTCTAGTATTATCATAATTTTACTGGTACTTTTTAAAAAAAAAAAACCTTCTTAAAAAACAAAAAAAAAACAAAAGATCTTATTTTTTTCAGGTAACCTACACAGTGCTGTATAATGGAACTCAAGGCATCTCTAGTGTAAGTGTTGACTTTACACTCAGCAATGTGTCCATCACCAGTACCAGCATACAGCAGAATACCACCGTCCTTTATAAGGTAGGGTGTGACAACTTGTACTCTTGTCTTATGTCACAGTCTGTCCTATTGTACTGTAATGATTCTGATTCCCTGTACTGAGTGTGATGTCACCTATCTTTGTTGATGATGTCATAATCATATTTACAGCCCATCACTTTAGCCGCTGGCAGGTCTGTCCAGATTCGGAGTGGGAATCCCGGTTATCTCACTGGATATCCTGTGCTGAGCAACAATGGAAATGTATCCTAATTAAACCCTTCCCTTTATGGAACCGGACATAATATTTCACTATTGCTGTTATTTCATGTTCTAATACAGGAGTAGGCAACCTCGGCCCTCGAGCTGTTTTGAAACTACAAGTCCCATGAGACTCTGCAAGACCCTGGCCATCACAGGCATGACTCCTAGAGGCAGAGGCATGATGGGATTTGTAGTTTCACTACAGCTGGAGTGCCGATGTTGCCTACCCCTGTTCTAATGGGAAGTGTATTAGAGTGAAAATACTGTCCTTCCCAGAAAACAACTCCCCTCTGTTTTTATCATTTATTTATTCATCTTGTTAAATTAATTGCATATTGCTGACGAAATCTTCAGCACTTTCCATGGTATAGATTGTGGTCCTGCAGGGGCATTAAACCCATGCCTCCAGTGCTGCAAGGCATTGCCCATACAATTACGTCACTTTTTTTTTTTTCACCTACTTCTAGGATATTGTGACTACAGTTGTATGTTTCTGGAGGTATGTGAGCTAGGTTTAACATAAGAAATTATCTCTCAACCGCTGAATAAATCTCCTTCCCATGCCCCTCTTCCGTGCCGCCATCTTTCAAAATCCGGCGCATAGGCAGATACGCCGCTGGTCTCTGCCATTTATTTGGGACCTGGCAGAGACCAGTGGCACATCTGCAGCAATCCACTGTGTATGTGTGCACAAGCGCCACCTCCATTTCTGGCAGCTAAACACTATAAAACAGCCCATAGATTAGTCATTATTTTTGACTACACAAAAAATTAGCCCTTTCCCCAGTCCACACATTTGAGTAGGGTTGTCCCGATACCACTTTTTTAAGACCGAGTACAAGTACCGATACTTTTTTTCAAGTACTCGCCGATACCGAATACCGATACTTTTTTTTTATGTGTCAGTATTTTTCTTTTTTTTTTTTTTTTACAATTTTTTGTCATGTTTTTTTACAATGCTTTGTTGGAGTGGGTGGGGGGGGGGGATGATCTCAGTGTATTTAATTTTTATTTTTTACAATTTATTTTTTTATTATTTATTGCAATTTATTTTTTTATTTCTAGCCCTGTTGGGGGGCTTTGGTGAGATATCAGGGGTCTTAACAGACCTCTGACATCTCCCCTTTGAGACAGAGAAAGGGACTAGGGAAACAGATTCCCCAGTCCCTTTCTCAGCTGCACTGAAAATGAATGGAGAGGAGACAACGGCTCCTCTCCATTCATAAACTGAAGCATCGTAAACACAGGTTACGATGTTTCAGTTATATGAATGGACAGAGTCAGTCACTGACTCTGTTCATTCGGAAAAGGTAGGAGCCGGGTTTAGCGGCTCCTACCTCCGCTCTCCATCCTGACAGAGGGAAGCGGAGGAGGATATGGAGGGTGGCACAGAGCTGAGGACAGCAGCAGCGCGGAGGGGGAGAGCAAAATAACAGAGGACAGCAGCAGCATGGAGGGGGGACACGGAGCGCGGGGGGGGGGGGAAGAGCAGAAAGACGAAGGACATCAGCAGCATGGAGGGGGGGGGGGACACGGAGCGCACGGGGGAGAGCAGCACGGATGGGGGAACTGGAGGAGGATACAGGGACAGTCAGCAGTGATCGGTGCGGCTTTGGGGGGAGTTACAAGCACCGATCACCGCTGTATAGATTTCACTAAAACAGCTGAAAAGAAGGGGGGGGGTCAGGAGAAGCTGTCGGGCTGTATTGAAATCTATACAGCGGTGATCAGTGCTTGTAACTCCCCCCGCCACACCGATCATCACTGACTGCCCAAGTATCGGCTGAAGCATCGGAGCATTTTCCCCGAGTACAAGTACTCGGGGAAATGCCTGGTATCGGTATCGGGACATCCCTACATTTGAGGAGGATGGAGGAATCCTCCCCGCTGTACCATTTGTATTCTGACAGCCAAAATACTTCCCCACTGTCAGAATACACTGATCAGCGCTGCCAACTAGCCGGCGGAGCTGATCGAGTGGGGAAAATCTGACAGTCTGATTGTACAGAAGTCAATCAGCAGATCGACTTCTGTACAACCAGCCTGCCCATACATGGATAGAAATTCAGCCAATCCCTGCTGAACCGATCAAATTTTGATCCATGTATGGCCAGGTTAACTGTCTGCAGGGCTTGTACGCATGCACAGAAATCCACCATGCGTCTGTTCTGCGTGTGTGTGTGTGTGCGCCTCTAGTCACTTACTGCCTCCTGGAATTGTTACGTCACACCTGTGATGGACTCATCCGGGACAGTGGCTTTTGGAGGGGACTCAATGCTTGCAGCTCACTCAAATGCCAGGGCCCATAGTTAGTAGTCAAGAGGCTAGCATTCAGTCCCCTCTAAAAGCCTCTGTCCCGGGTGAGTCTATCACAACACCTATCCCAGGAGGCAGTGGGGCCCAGCCTGCGTTGGAAAGCAGGAAGTGCTGCTTTGCAACACAACAATAAAAAGGTAAAAAAAAAAAATGTTTTACATTTCTGTAAGAGGGAGGGGGGAGAGAAAAAAAGTTGCTTTACTGAGTGAAGTTCCACTTTAGGATTTCCCTGCTCGCATTGCTTCTCCTCTGAGGCTGCTGTGAGCTGTACTGTGTGTGAATAGCAGTTAGGGAGCTTTCATTACTGTGAACTGTGATCTTGTTTCCCGAGGCCACTGATTCATTTCTCCTGTACTGCTGTGGGGAGGATGAAAGGGAGAAGCTGATTACTGCTAAGGACAAAAAGGGGGAGATTTCCTAAACCTGGAGCACACAGATTCTGGTGCAACTGTGCATAGTAACCAATCGGCTTCCAAGTTTTATTGCCAAAGCTTAATTGAACAGGCTGAAGCTAGAAGCTGATTGGCCACTAGATGGAGCTGACCATCATAAGAAATACACATAAAAAAAATAGTTTTTTTGTGAATACCTCCAGTGCTCACACAGTTGTTGCAAACAATCCCCATAATGGGGTATATTTACTAAAACTGGTGCACACAGAATCTGCATAGTAACAAATTAGCTTCCAGGTTTTATTGTCAAAGCTTAATTGAACAAGCTGAAGTTAGAAGCTGATTGGTTACCATGCACAGCTGCACCAGATTTTGTGTGCTCCCGTTTTAGTAAAACTCCCCCAAAAGTGTCCTTCAGCCTTGGTTCACATTGATGCGATTTGACATGTCAAATCGCATGTCGAAATGCCAAATCGGCGTCAATTGAAGGCAATGGCAGCATCCAAATCAGTCCGACGCTGCATTTGCGGCGCCGCACCGATTCCCAAACGTGTTTCTGTACTACTTTTGGCGATTTGGGGGTGCGATTTCCATTGACATCTGTACAGAAACCCGCACAGATGTCTTTGAAATTGCCCCAGAAGTCGGGACTGACATGCGGGAATGAAATAATGTGAGTTCAGCTGAACTCGCACAATTTCATTCCCGCAGTCAGTGTGAACCTAGGCTCAAGTTCATTATTCTATCTGGAGAAGGAGAGGATGCTATCTGGCGCCCCCTTCTGGATCTCTGTTGTGTATATATCCTCCTTGACTCCCAGCAGCTGTTGTTACTCCGGTCTCTGGTTGGAGAGTCATGCTCCTACAGTCCGGTCCAGTTTGGAATAAACGCAATGAGCGGCTGCACAATCCGGTAATGTTTCTGCTTTATTACTCCGTCTTTCCTCGGAGGCTGGGAAAGTGGTGGGCACATTTGCTGTGTGTGTGTCCTAATGATCTTCCCCTCTTTTATTTAGTGGTACAGCCCAGGATTCTTGCAGTAGTTTCCAGGCTCGGGCATACCAAATTCTGCTGGGGGGGAATGCACCGCAGAGTCTGGCCATATATGGCAACGTCACAGCTGCACAGAGCGGGCACTGGACCCAGATCATCTATCAGAACTGCAGCAGTCAGGTACTCTCTGGACTTTGGTTAGGTGCTCTGTGTCACCAGTTGGCAAAGACATAATCCACATTTTGCACAAAATTAGTAAATGCACCAACATGGAATTAATAAAAAAAATGTATATGCACACCATGATTCAGGAAAGGTTTTGGGGGGGGGGGGGGGGTAAAAGTGAGTTTTGGGGGTGATGCATGCAACCATGTTTCATGTTACACCCTACATATGGATAACATGAAACATGGAATAAAAGATGGACTGAACCTTTTAAAGTGAGCTTGTCCTTCATTGTAAATAAAGTCCTTTCTTTGATGTTTGCCTTTACCTTTATTAGCAAGAAGAGCTTCTTCCGTACCTCTCTCTGATCTGCTTTTACTTGGTTACTGAAGTCTGTCTTCACTGACTTCATGGCTAAACCTTACCATTTGCTATTCCATTGTCCAATGAGACTGCCTCTCTGGCCAGTAAGTAGCTAAATAGGAGTGAGTGCTGCAGGATCTTGGTGGTAGTAAATTCATTTTTTGAACTTATTATAGGCTTACCTGTAGGTACAGGGAATATCTCCTAAACTTGCTCTGTTTAGGAGATATTCACACTGGATGCAGCCAGAGACGTCACCAGCGCATTCGCTCTGAAGGCCAAGGGCTCCCATGCACATGTGCGGGAGTGACGTCATTGCGGCCCCCGGCCACTCATACAGCCGGAGCCCACAAACCTGGAAGGAAGACCGGGGGAAGATGGAAGCCCTGTCAGCGGTGACAGCTTGCTGCTGGAGGGCTTTGTTGTAAGGTAAGTATTTCATAATATGCTAGTGTGCGATGCATACTAGCACATTATCTTGCAGGGTATTTTTTTTTTTTTTTAAATGCCGCAGTTTATTACCACTTTAAGCTGACCATAGGTTGAAATTCAGGTTGGTTCAGCAGGCACTGTCCACATTTCAATCGATGTATGCCTGTCCCTGTTTAAAGTTATTTGGGAATGTTGCAGCCACGGATTATTGTATTCTGATAGTGGAATGTCCCGCTGTCAGAATATAATAGCACAGTCGGGGAGGATTCCTCCATCCACCTCACTTGTCTGGATGGAGGAATCCGTTTATTTTGTTTTCAATCAGCCTGCTGGCTGATCAAAGAAGACAAGTTGTCTTGTGGAATTCTCTTCCACAGGCAGTGGTTTCAGCGGGGAGCATTGATAATTTAAAAAAACTATTAGATGGGCACCTGAACGACCACAACATACAGGGATATACCATGTAATACTGACATAAAAGCATACACATAGGATGGACTTGTCTTTTTTCAGCCTCGCCTACTATGTAACTATGGCCAACTTTAGGCCGGGTTCACATTATTGGGATGTGACTTTGCACAGTTTAGGAGATATTCGGTATATGCGCCGCTGCCGACGTCATCAGCGCATGCGCACTGAAGAAACGGGCCGCTGATACCATTTCTTCAGTAGCCATGCCCGGCGGCTCCCGCACATGCGCTGGTGTACTGTCATCGTGGCTTCGGCCAATCAGAGCGCCGGAGCCGCAAACCCAGAAGTAACTCTGGTGGAAGATGTCGGCCGTGTACTCGGAGTGCCGACGGCGATTTCAGGGCATCATTCTAAGGTAAGTATTTCATAATGCGATGCATACTAGCTCATTATGCCTTTGACTTGCAAGGTTTGGTTTTTTATTTTTTTTCGAGGTTTACAACCTCTTTAAAGGGGAGGAGGAGCAAAAAAAAGTTGCTTTACTGAGTGAAGTTCCACTTTAAGATTTCCCTTGTCATGCAATTCTGTGCGACTCACATTTGCATCAGAAGTCGCACTAGTGTGAACCAGTCTCAATGTTTTTGTTGAATTTAACAGCAAAATAGGTTAGTAATTAATTTATTAAAGATAGCCAGCGCGTTTCAGGGGTTACCGAAACTCCCTTCTTCAGAGCAAACAGAATACTCTTATCAGAAGATGCACATCAAAGTCAGTTTGGCCAATAAGGACAGGGAATACCAGCAAAGCTTAGATATGAAATACTGAAATACCTTTGGGTCCAAATTCCACCAACCTGCCTTGGCAGGAAAATCTCATTGCTGATATTTTTATTTTATATTCTGAATATAGTACAGGCACTGGTGTTACACAGATAAGAGGCAGAGGGAGATTTTACATCCCCTTTCTTCTGGTCCTAATAATGACTGCGATTTTTCTGGTCACTCTTTCTCAGGGCACCTGCTCCTCTGGCTGCCTCATCCCTGTCCTTCTGAACATGCAGATTATGTGGGCACAAGTTGGGCTCTTCTCTAATCCTCAGGCTCAGCTGCTGGGTGCCCGCTTCCTCTACACATGCCAATCTGTCAAGGTGAGTCTGATGAATATATCGATTGAAAGCTAACATGACCTCCTTAAGAGTCGGCGCTAAAAAAAATGCCCGTAAAATTATCAATAAACTCAGAGACGTAGACTACTGAAATGTTATGCAAATTCAGACCGGTTATGTAAATGTCAAGCCAGTCCTGTCAGCTCCATGGTATATTGAGAGGACAGGCGATATCAGTAGGTGGGGGGGGGGGGGGGGGCTGTGCCTGTGCCTGTTCTGGGGTAATTTTCTCTAAATATGCCAAGTGACATATTCCCTTTAAACTGTTCCCGTTGCTTAGATGAAAACTAAGACACCAGGAGCTTAACCTAAAAAAGAAAAAAACAGATCCTGTTACCTTAAAGCATGTTATACAGCACAGTGCTTGTGCTGTGTAATTTTGCCCCCCTGTAACTCCTGAAAAAAATATGGCTGATCCTGCCTGGCTATACCCCCCCCGTAAACTGACCACGGTATATCATGGCTGCTGAGCCCTGACACCGTGGTCAGTTTATGTGCCTCCATCATCCACAGCCCTGCTCTGTCCTTCTGTCCTCTTACCCACCCCCTCCCTGCCTGTCTGCTCGTGTCAGCGCCCGCCCCTCCTGCTGCTCTCATACCTACTATAAAACCCTCCCATCCCCTCTAAAACATAACATTATGTGCCTCTGTGTCTGTTTTATAAAAAAAAAGCTGCCGATCTGCACCTAATATCAGAGCATCTCCCGGCGCTCATGTGACTCCTCGGCTCTCTCTCCTCCCCGGCTGTCGTCATGGAGAGTGCTCAGCCCCGCCCGCTGGAGCTGTCAGCCGGGCAAAGGAGAGAGCTGAGGAGTCACGTGAGCGCCAGGAGCCGCTCTGATATAGGTACAGATCTGCATATTTTGTTTATATAACACAAACACAGGGGCACTGATTGTTATGTTACAGAGGAGATGGGATGTTTTTATAGGAGTGGCTTAACCACCACTTTAATCAGTACTAAAATTACAATTCAGTTAGATTCTGAGCAATCTTGAGCTCTTTTAGATCTGGAGAGTTGTGTCATCTGTAAAATTTTTGGAAGATTTGTGAAAAGGAAATCAAATCTTAGAGCCTTGCACCATCTTCAGGGTAACGGGGAGCCGTGCTAGATAGTTGCTGTAGAATTTTTGAACATGGTGGTGGTTAGTTATTCAGAATATCACAAAGCCCCTGAGACGCATCAGGTGAGTTCTGGAATTCTATCCAGTAACTCCGGTCATTACAGAGCCTCCCGTTGATTGATGCAAGATCTTCTATAAGCACATTTGTATTGATTTTCTTGGTCAGTAAGCTTATGCTTAGGGGGTGGAATGCAGGTTCATTCTGCATTTAATACATGGCCTAGAAGGGTACCCTTGCAGCATTTTGTGCAGATGAACTGGATTTTATACCAAGACTGATATATTGGATCTGTTGGCTGTTGCGTCAATCCATTCCTAGCTGGTAAAAAAAAAAACACCCTATAACTGATGCCCGCAATAAAGTACTACTATACCAAAGGGCACACAGATTGCATCAAATTCTCCGGCAAGCTCAATAGATAAGAAGGCAACTGACTTTTACCTACACACACGTGGTCACCCTCTAATGTCCAGGCTTATATTTAGAAATGTGTTACATTTCTGCTTTATGGTGGGTTGGTGATAATAGAAGTAGATGGCTATTGACAAATAATGCTGGAATGGGGGGGGGGAGAACAATAAAACAAATCAAGCCACTCAAGAGCGGTGAATTTCAAGCTGGAAAGTTCATAATGACCCCATAGGCCAGCCATGTCCAAAGTCTGGCCCGCGTTCTGGTTTAATGTGGCCCCCCTGGTGATTTGGATATATACCGGTGTATCTTTTGTGGCCCCCAGGGCCACAAAAGATTTATACTGTATTTATCGGCGCTGCTTCGGAGGGGACAGGGTGGGGGCGGGATGAGTATCCTCAGATTACATACAGGAGAATCTCCTGTTTACTCGGCGGTGTCTGTAATAGGAAGTCCCGTCTCCTGGGCTGCCATTGGATGACTGTTTTATCTATCATAGGAGGCGGGACTTTGTATTAAAGAGGCTGCCGAGTAAACAGGAGATTCTCCTGTATGTTATCTGTCGGTGCTCATCCCGCCCCCTCCGAGGCTGCAGATGGGCATCGATCAGGCTGCATTGATGGCAATAGTGAGGGTGCATTGATGGGCACTGACCCTTATTTTGCTTCACAGTTCTTTATTTAAAAGTTTTTTTTCCTGAAACTTCCCTCTTAAAGTGAAGGTGCGTGTTATACGCCTATAAATACGGTATATCCTAATAACACACCTGAGCTCATCCTTGGTCCTGAGCGGCACTCGGGAATTCATTGGGAGCCACAAGAGAGATCTATATTTCCAAATAACACGCCCAAGCTCATCTCTTCACCACACACAGCCACAAAGGCAAGAGGATTCTTGTTGGACAGTGTATTAGTGTTCGGACGAACACACTTAGACCAAATTTTAATGGTTCAAAGAATGTCAGGCAAAATGTTCGGCCCTCACGCATGTTCACTTCATCAAATCTGGTCCTCTTTGATCATAGGCTATATAATGGGTAGGCTCAGCTGGCTTTAATAAGACTTGGTGCAGCTACTCAGCAGATAGAAGGAATATCTGTAGCAATGCAAAGAAACACAAGAGGGTGCTTCTAAGTGCAGTATATAAGATCAATTTATTAATCAAAATCAAATAAGCCACTCACATGTAGTAGTTAAAAAATTGCATGTCATAAGCTCTGTTGCCATCATCCAGAAACCCAGGCAGTGCAAAGATAGGGAGCAGAAACCGCCAATAGGAGAGGATAATACAAGCTCTGGAGCCGATCTGACAGCATGGGAACTTGGCTGATGGTGTCACATGCCGGGAAGTATGGCTACGTGTTTCAAGGCCTCTTTCTTAAGCCTGAGGCTCACTCTCATCTTTGCACTGCCTGGGTTTCTGGACGGCAACAGAACTTATGACATGCATTTTTTATTTTACTACAGGTGAGCGGTTTATTTTGATTTTTATTAATAAATTGATCTTACATGCTGCACTTAGAAGCACCCTTTTGTGTCTTGTTGCATGAAGGGGGGGAGGTGCTACAAGACCTATATATTGAAAGCAAATTTCAACTTTAACAGTGTTCTTTGATATTGAGGTCAATAATAATTTACTTCTATTGCACACAATCCCCAAATACTCCACTCTAGGTTTCTCACCCCCCACTGCACCAACAGAAAGGTGCCAACTCCAACCAGTCTATAATCAGCTCGAGATTATGAACTTCAGAGTGTGGAATAAGTTTATTAATGTCCCCCAGTACAAGATATATCCACCTGCTTCCCTAATACGCATTTTACTCCAAAAGTACCCTTCTATACTGCAATCCTCAATGTGCCGAATGGATTGAAATGCGTAAAAGGGGTGCAGGTGGATTTCTCTTATACTTGGTAACGTTAATAAACACATTTTGGACTCAGAAGTTGAGAAGCTTCACTTCTGTTGCTTGCATCATTTACTTCTACTATTACCAAAGCATAGCTATGAGAAAAACCAGTTACCAGCACACAGCATCTTCACGAATAGTACTTTATTATGAACACATCTTTGTAGACAAACTGCCAACACATTTCTGCCTGCACAGCCTTAGCGCTATGATTAAGGTCACTTGGGCTGAAACGCATTAGCAGTTGTTATTTAAAGTGGTTATAAACCAACTTTGTAAAAAAAAAAAAACTACCACCTGCAAGACAAAGGGCATAATAGTATGCATAGCATACTAGCTCATTATGTAATGCTCACCTGAGATCGAAGCACTCCCAGGGGTTAATTCCGGGTATCGCAGTGATTGTCCGGAGCCGCGATGACGTCACTCCCGCGCATGCGCGCGGGAGCCGCCGGTAACGGCACACTCACTGAAGCAACGGCACATAGGTGCCATTGTTTCAGTTTGCTTCAATGCGCATGTGCCGATGACATCGGCACATGCAGGGGACAGGGGATATCTCCTAAACTGTGCAGGTTTAGGAGATATACTGGGTAGCTACAGATAAGCCTTAATCTAGGCTTAGAGAAACGTTACCGCTCTGAAAGCTGCTGATCCCTTGGATTGCTCCCGCCCCACTGAAACCGACAGGTGCTGGCTCTGCACAGGTGCATAGGATGAAAGAAAATCCTGGACTGCCGCAATCTGTTCAATTACGTCTTTATTGAATAAAATCAATCAAAAATGATTAGAAAATGATCAAAAATGGTGCAGTCACAATGAAGAGTGAACAACAGGATAGGGGGCTAACGCGTTTCACATCGTGAGATGCTTATTCATAGCTATGACTGCACCATTTTTGATTGTTCAATGACGTCTTTATTGAATAAAATCAGAGTGCGGCAGTCCAGGATTTTCTTTCATCTTAATCTAGGCTTACCTGTAGCATAAAGTGGTTGTAAAGGGTTTACAACCACTTTAACATGCAAGATGCGTTCATAATAAAGTATTATTGGAGGAGACATTGTTTGCTGATCACTGCAATGGTGAGAAGATGAATTGTGAGGCAAGATAAGAGGTTGAGCGGTGTGTGTCCAATTTTATGTTTGTACATTGCTGCTGTGGAACGCCATCTTGGTTTTGGGAAACAAAGACTAGTAATTTTATTTTTTGGGATTTCGGATGTGTTTTGTACGGCACCAATATTAAACTCACACCTCAGCCAGGATTGTGCTTTGTATTTGGCTCTTTGACATTGATTTCTCTATTTTTTGTTTTTTTAGTGTCAGGACTTGACAGTTCTGCAGACTCAGGTCTCGTTCACTGATCTCACCAGCCGTGGCCCCGCCCCTCGCGCCAGCCCTGGTATTACTGACAGGGATCCAATGGATTTCTTCTTCCCGTTTCAGACGAACAAAGCTGTGACAAATCCCAGGTCTCTCCTCCTGTATTTAGCACTATACTGCTGGCTGATAATACAGGTGGTAAGAAGTGTATGACCACCACCGTAATTCATGCTGGAGCAGAGATGACAGATTGCCTCATCCACTGACCCTACAAGAGAGAGCGAGAAGGTCTGCAAGCAAGATAAAGACTTGGATGAAAGCCTTTATGCAAGCGATCTGTTTCAGGGTAGTGAACTAGAAATCTATTAAGTTCTCAAAAACTGACATGAAGGCCAGAAGACGGGGGGAGGGGGGGGCAGCTCCTATATTTCTTACCAAAGGTGTAAAAGGCATCTCCAGCTAAATTTGGATCAAAGGCAGAAATTGACATCTATTGTGCACCTGAAAACCAGTGCTTACCTTGGATAATCACAAGAGAACATTTGTAGGGTACGACACATCACATCTATTAGGGACCAGTCAGGCTGTGATCTGAGTCACTTTACCCATGCAGGGTGTAGAAACCGTGTCTCTGCAAGAGGAATTAACCCCCCATATTTCTACTTCTATTTATATTATTATAAAGGGTTTAATTAGTGCCAACAGTTTGCACAGCGCTTTACAAGATAGCTGCCAGCTCATTAGTCCTCTGTAGCCAGTGAGCCTACCCAGAATTTCTGGGTATGGGGGATCATGAGAAATGTCCCCCTTTGGCAGTGCTGAGATAGGCCCGAGTACAGTGCAGGGGGAGCAACATCTCCGCTTCCTAGATCACCATAACAGGCGATTTCAGCACCACCTTCAGGAGAATAAAGGAGCTGCAACAGAACACAGCGCTAAGGTGGGTAGGGTCACGTAGATTAATTTCTCAAAGACTATAGCCTCGTACACACGATTGGATTATCCGTCGGGAATTGTGTGATGACAGGCTGTCATCGGAAAATCCGACCGTTTGTATGCTCCATCGGACAATTGTTGTCGGATTTTCCGCCAACAAATGTTGGATAGCATGCTTTTAAAATTGTCCGCCAACAAATGTGTGTTGTCAGATTATCCGATCGTGTATAGAGATCCTTTGGACAAAACTCCAAAGTACAAACACGCATGCTCAGAAGCAATGCTAACCATAACACAACATTAGCAGAAGATGCCCAAAGGGTGGTGCTAAAGAGCCGAAAAACCACGTAGTTTTGTGTTTGTTGGCCGACAATTCTTTACTATTTGTATGCAAGACAAGTTCCTAGCCAACGCCCCTCGGACAAAAGTCCTACGCTTTGTCCGCAGAAAATCTGATCGTGTGTACGAGGCTTTAGGCAGCACATTCACACCTTAGCATACTAAAGCTGGCCATGCACCATACAATTTTCTTATGATTTACTATGTAGTGGAAGTGCCTGCCTGATTGCATACAAATAGAATGGGTTTAGGTTTGAGCTCATATTATATGGTTTTGGTAAAGCTAAAGGAAAGTTGTACAAGTAAGTTGTATAATATATGGGCAGCCTAATGCCGCGTACACGCGGTCGGAATTTTTGACAACAAATGTTCGATGGAAGCTTTTTGTCGGAAATTCCGACCGTGCATCGGCCCCATCGGACATTTTCTGTCGGAATTTCCGACACCAAAAATTTCAGAGCTGGTTCTCAAATTTTCCAACAAAACTTGTTGTCGGAAATTCCGAGCGTGTGTACACAATTCCGACGCACAAAATTCCACACATGCTCAGAATCGAGCAGAAGAGCCGCACTGGCTATTGAACTTCATTTTTCTCGGCTCGTCGTATGTCACCGCGTTCTTGACGTTCGCAATTTCTGACAACATTTGTGTGACTGTGTGTATGCAAGACAAGTTTGAGCCAACATCTGTCGGGAAAAAAAAATCAACGGTTTTGTTGTCGGAATGTCCGATCGTGTGTACGCGGCATAACAGTCCTGACTTTGTTTTGTTGTGGAAAGCCTGTGCAGTGGGGTGAGTTGCTTGCTCCTGTAATGGTGCATTTGGGTGCCATTCAAAATTAATTCTGCAGCAATGCTTTTTTTTAAAGCACATTACAACATAAGGATATGAAGGGCCCACCCCTTACACTGCAAATACAAGGGTTACCAGTGTTAATAAAGCTACCCATCAGTCAAACTGAGCCAATACCTTTTGAGCCTGTGACCCAAAATCAGTATACAACTAGTACAGTCAGCACTCCGAATATAAAGTAAGTACAAGAAATGATGAGCTCAATTGTCGTTTGCATTTTCAGATTCAATTTTCAACAGTATCCTTCATATAAGACCCTCCCAATCCCTTTTTGTATTGTCTCCCTTTATATTGTAACACACTGCACAAACTGTTGGCGCTATATAAATCCTGTATAATAATATTGTATGAGGGCTTTTAATAGGAAGATATGAGTGGCTACACACGGAACAAGATTTGTCATAGATCTTGCTACATTGGATCAAGTTTTTTATTTATTTATGAATGTTTGCCAAATCATTTTGTATAAATAAAATTATTTTTGTAACTTAAACTTATCGCAGGTGTGATGTGTGTCAATCATATTGATTCTTTACATCTGAACTCAATTCACAGCTCACTTATTAAATTAAAATAAAACACTTGTCTGCACACGTGTGTTCACCAACATAGTAGGTGAGGTTGAAAAAAGACACAAGTCCAACCTATGTGTGTGATTATATGTCAGTATTACATTGTATATCCCTGTATGTTGTGGTCATTCAGGTGCTTATCTAATCGTTTTTTGAAACCATCGATGCTCCCCGCTGAGACCACCGACTGTGGAAGGGAATTCCACATCCTTCCCACTCCTACCGTAAAGAACCCTCTACGCAGTTTAAGGTTAACCACTTCCCGCCCAATCAATAGGGAATTGACGTCCGGGAAGTGGTTCTGTTATCCTGACTGGACGTCTATTGACGTCCAGCAGGATAACATGCCGGCGGAGATCGCAAGTGCGGGGTGTCAGTCTGACACCCCGCATCTTCGATCGTGATAAGAAGCCTCTATCAGAGGCTTCTTACCACCTGATCAGCTGTGACTAATCACAGCTGATCATCGCGTGAACCAGGAAGTGCCGGTAAGCGGCATTTCTCGGTTCACGCTGACAGGGAGAGCCGATCGGCGGCTCTCCCTGTCAGAGGGGGGGTCTGTGCTGATAATTAGCACATTGATTATCAGCACAGCCCCCTCAAATGTAAAAATTACATGCCCAGCAGTGCCCCATATAATAAACTCTGCAAGTGCCAATCCCTGCCCAGCAGAAACACCTGTCAGTGCCTCATTATCAGTGCTGCCCTTCAGTGCCCATCAATTCTACATATCAGTGCCCGTCAGTGAAGGTGAAAACAAAATTTTATGACAGAAACTAAATAAAAAACATTTTTTTGGTCTTTTTTTTTTTAGTAAAAAATAAAAACCGCAGAGGTGATCAAATACCACCAAAAGAAAGCTCTATTTGTGGGAAGAAAATTTTCTAAAAATTTTATTCGGGTGCAGTGTAGTATGACCGCGCAATTGTCATTCAAAGCGTGACAGCGCTGAAAGCTGAAAATTGTCCTGGGCAGGAAGGGGCGTAAGTGCATGGTATTGAAGTGGTTAAACCTATTTTCTTCTAATTTTAATGAGTGACCACGTGTCATGTTTAAACTCCCTTCTGCAAAAAAGTTTTATCCCTATTGTAGGGTCACCAGTACTGTATTTGTAAATTGAAATCATATCCCCTCTCAAGCGTCTCTTCTCCAGAGAGAATAAGTTCAGTGCTCGTATCTAATATCCTCCAGACCCTTTATTAGCTTTGTTGCCCTTCTCTGGACTCTCTCCATTTCCAGTACATCCTTCCTGAGGACTGGTGCCCAGAACTGGACAGAATACTCCAGGTGCAGCCGGACCAGAGTCTTGTAGAGCAGAAGAATTATTGTTTTATCTCTGGAATCCCTTTTTTAATGCATGCCAATATTCTGTTTGCTTTGTTAGCAGCAGCTTGGCATTGAATGCCATTGCTGAGCCTTTCATCTACTAGGACCCCCAGGTCCTTTTCCATCCTAAATCCCCCCAGAGTATAAATTGCATTCATATTTTTGCCACCCAAATGCATTAGTTTACATTTTTCTACATTGAACCTCATTTGCCATGTAGTTGCCCACCCCATTAATTTGTTCAGATCTCTTTGCAAGGTTTCCACATCCCGCAGAGAAGTTATTACCCTGCTTAGCTTAGTATTGTCCGCAAATACTGAGATTGAACCGTTTACCCCATCCTCCGGGTCATTTATGAACAAAAAAAAAAAATAGGATTGGTCCCAGCACAGAACCCTGGAGGACCCCACTACCCACCCCTGACCATTCCGAGTATTCCCCATTTATCACCACCCTCTGAACTCGCCCTTGTAGCCAGTTTTCAATCCATGTACTCACCCTATGGTCCATGCCAACAGACCTTATTTTGTACAGTAAACGTTTATGGGGAACTGTGTCAAATGCTTTAGCAAAAGCCAGATACATCACATCTATGGGCCTTCCTTTATCTAGATGGCAACTCATCTCCTCAGAAGGTTATTAGATTGGTTTGGCAAGAACGATTCTTCATGAATCCATGCCGATTACTGCTAATGATACCATTTTCATTACTAAAATAGTGTATATAGTCCCTCCCTTATCATCCCCTCCAAGAGCTTACATACTATTGATGTTAGGCTAACTGGTCTGTAATTCCCAGGGATGTATTTTGGGCCTTTTTTAAATATTGGTGCTACATTGGCTTTTCTCCAATCAGCTGGTACCATTCCAGTCAGTAAAAATTAGGAACAATGGTCTGGCAATTACTTGACTGAGTTCCCCAAGTACCCCTTAGGTGCAAGCCATCTGGTTCCGGTGATTTATTAATGTTAAGTTTCCCAAGTCTACCGTATTTGCCAGCGTATAAGGCGGCTGGGCATATAAGATGACCCCCTAATTTTCAATTTAAAACATTGGTTTTGTGCTCTACTCACCGTACAAGAGGACCCCCTTGTGCGGTAATACCGCATGTTCAGAAACTTTGGTACCGGGTAACATACTGTCTCACAGTATGCCACCCTGAGCCAACCACGCGAGCTATGCATTCTATTATTGAATACAATGCCTGCTCGGATTGGCAGAGGCTGTAACATTATCAGCCAGCGCCTCTGACTTTCACAGCCAATCCGAGCAGGCTACTGTACGCAGCCTGCTCAGATTGGCAGAGGTTGTTACTCCAATCCGAGCAAGCTCTGTTTATTAATAGAAAACATTGCTCGCCAGGATTGGCTCATCGGTGTATACTGTATGTATACAGTATTACTGCACACTCAGCGAACATCCAGAGGGCTTAACATCCAGTGGGTGGCTGGCATACAAGACAACCCCAGCTTTATACCCAGCATATAAGACGACCCCCGCTATTTGCCCTTTTTTTTTTACTGTAAAAGGTCATCTTATGTGCTGGAAAATAGTCATTTTAAAAAGGAGTAGTAAAGGTACATGTTTTTCCACCTTAATGCATCCTATGCATTAAGGTGAAAAAACATCCGACAATACCACCCCCCCCCCCCCAGCCCCCGTTTTACTTACCTGGCCCCTCAAATGTCCCGCGCTCGTCCCCGTCATCCTCTTCAGTTCTCAGCCTGGCCGCCGATTGGCTACACTGGATGGATTGAAAGCAGCTGGCGCTGCTGTCAATCACATCCAATGAAGTGGCGCGCCGGGGGCGGGGCCGAGTGATACAGTTGGCGGCTATGGCCGCCGCTGTATCACAGGAGCGCGCCCGCAATAACTCCACACCATGCGAGCTCGCTCGCATTATGGTGTGGAGTCCTTGCAGGGAGGGGCCAAGACAGCCACCTGAGGGACCCCAGAAGACCAGGATCGGGGCCAATGTGTGCAAAACGAGCTGCACAGTGGAGGTAAGTATAAACTGTGTTTTTTTTTGCAAAAAAAAAAAGGGAAGCTTTAGTGTCCCTTTAATTCTGTCCTCCGTTAACCATGGAGGTGCTTCCTGAGATGTGTGATGAGGATAAAACACTGCAGTTTTGGTTACGGAGAAGAATAAATTCTATACCTTTGCCATCTCCCCATCCTTTGTAACCAGATGTCCTTCCTCATTCTTTATGGGGACAAAACGGTCTGTCCTCGCTTTTTTTTTTTTACTGTTTACATACTTAAAGAATTTCTTGGGATTTTTTTTGTTTTTGCTCTCCTCTGCCTTTCTTTGTAAAGTCTGAATGATGATGATGATCCCTCAGCCTTGCATATTTTTTTTTTTTTTTTTTGGAGGCCTTCTCCTTTGCTTTTATGCCTTTATACATTGGAGTTAAACCATCCAGGACTTTTGTTTGCACTTTTAAATTGATTAACTAATGGGATACAGTGGCTAATGTCCTTCTTTAATACGCTCTTAAAGCAAACATATCTCTCCTCCGTGTTCATTGTTCCTAAGATTTTATCCCAATTTATGCCTTCACCACAGTAAAGCCTCGTACACACGGTCAGACTTTTTGCCAACAAACTTCATTTTGAGCAAGTTTGACAAAAAATCCGAGCGTGTGTACGCACCATTGGACAAACTTTTTGGTTTTCCTCAGACAAATGTTCAGCCTGAAAACTGACAAACTTTTCGCCAACAAAAGTCCAACCGTGTATACAGAAATCCATCTGCCTTTTGTCCGATGGACAAAACAAGTAATGTTAAAAATCAACCTGCAGAAGTTGACCAAAGGGTGGCAGTAAAAAGCAGAAAAACCACGTGATGTTGGATTACACAAGTGTGAAGGGGGGGGGGGGGGGCTCAGAAGACCAAATGAGTGACACAACATACAATGTAGGGAAAAAATATATAGTGCATTTATCTATGAATAAAAATAAATTATACTCCCCAATGGGAGAAAGCAATATTGACACCTATCCAAAGAATATTGTGTCAAGCAGTCTCCGGCCATGACAACAGACGAACAGCTGTATTTTTAATTGCAATGTTGTGTGTCTGTTGTCTCATCACTTATTTGGGCTTCTGAGTCCTTATTGTGGGGATCAGGACAATCCATATTTTTGATGTATATGCCATGTTCTTGAGTAGAGTGACACTACCTACATATGGTAAACAATGTTATGAGGCTATTCGTGTGTTATCACACATTAATCAAGGCCCTTCTTTCCTCGGTTTATACATGTGTGAAAGGAGCCAAGAGTATCAAAACACAAGAACAGACAATGTACCATTGTGCAGTTTACCAGACCTTGGATTTGGTGGCTCTATTTTTATATCCAAGCTTCTCTTTTCCATTTTAACCTGGGGATCCTGCAAGTAACAATGGGCTCCATTCACACCTGAATAATTAGCATCACAGGGATTCTGTTTGCGATTCTATATCACAGAACTCTCATGCCATTATGTGTTAACGGTACCCCAATCATGGAAAATCACGACTCACAATGCTTGTCGCTCAAAAAAAAAAGTGCTTCTTTTGAGCGATCGCATGTTGCAATTTGCCGAGAGGCAAAATAGCAGTACGATTGGTGTGCCATTAAGTAATGGCACTCCAATGAGTGTCCCACGATTTGGCATCGGGTGCAGAATAAGCAGCAATCGCTACAGGTGTGACTGCACCTTATGCCTCATACAGACTGGGGCTCTTCTAAACATCTTTCTCCTGGCAGGAGAAACAGCTGATAATATAATCCTAAACCGTGTTTTCTTTCCAGTGCCTTTATCCACTTCAGCCTCAGATTAGACTGCTCAATGACCAGGCCATTCTGTGCTACAGCACCGCTTTAACTGATTACTGCGCAGTCATACAACGCTGTACCCATTCCTCTTGTATTTGATCATCTCTGTGCCTGTTTTTGGCACTATAAAACAAAAATTACACAATATTTTGTACCTTTTGCTATAAATACCCAATAAAAAGCAATTTTCTGCAGTTTAGGCTAATATGTATTCTACATATTTTTGGTAATAAAATTGATTAGTTTGCGTAAAAGTTCATAGCATCTACAAAATAGGGGAATAGCGTTATGGCATTATTTTTACTAGTATTGGCAGTGATCAGCGTTGTGTTTTTTATTGGGACTGCGACATTATGACAGACAGATCGGCCACTTTTGAACAGAACACCTCATTACATAAGATGGGGGAAGTAATGATATAATTAAGCAGAACTGAATACACTACAGCAGAGATATGCAATTAGCAGACCTCCAGCTGTTGCAGAACTGCAAATCCCATGAGGCAACAGTGGGGATAAAAGGATAAACACATGTGTAAAATTGAAGTTCTCTTAAAATGTTTGGCCAGTCATTTGACACCTTACAAGTTTGGGGACTTGTTAGAGATGAGAAGCACAGGTTAGGGCGCTTACACAGGGCTTTTTCTGTTCCCTCCCAGTTGTCAAACAAAGCAGCCGGTGGGGCCACTTTTACCCGCTTCACAACCAAGAACTCATGTACACTACAGCTTTTAGGCGCTTTTTGCCAAACTTCATAAAAGCCTGTCAATGTATCCACATAGGCTTTTACAAGAGTTTAGCAATTGCTGCAGTTAAAGGAGGTTCAACCTCCCTCTCCTGAACACGCAATCACGATAGGAAATGTAAAACGCTGGCGGTCAAAATGGTCCTATCAACCTAGCCTGTACATGAGCCCTTACGGCAGTGGTTCTCAACTCCTGTCCTCAGAACCCAGTAACAGGCCAGGTTTGCAAGATAACTGAAACACATCACAGGTGATATCATTTGCTGCTCAGTGATTGCAGTATTCTAGTCTGCATCTCCCCAAGGTAATACATAAAAACCTGGCCTGTTAGTGGGCCCTGAGGGCAAGAGTTGAGAGAACCACTGCCTTTGGCCTTGAGCATTAGGATTTGTTCTACCCCATTTTGCAACTGTGAAACATAGAGTTTTACTAACCTAAAATACAACCGTTTTGTGCATCCTGATGGATTATACCATGTTTAATTTCCAGGCCAAATTAGGTTTTTATTTGGTAGTAAATAAGCGATCTTTTTTTTTTTTTATTTTAGCTGAATAGATTTCTTGCTACTACCATAACCTACCACCAAACAACCCAAAATAAACTATCCTGATGATCGCACTGATACCACATGTGTATGTTATTTGTACCCGTAGTACAGCCCAGAAACAATAGTGCATATTTTGCTTTTTTTTTTTTTAATCCTACTTAAAACAAATAAAATCTAGATAAAATTAAATTGGGGCCCAGGACTCAGACCCCAGTCTCTGGGCTTACAAAAATGTTACATTCCTGGTATGCTGGGAACACTAACATTTGCTTGTGCTCTCAACCAAACCCTGAAATGGCCATGTCATAACCGATCACATGTCCAGCATCATGGAGCCGCTTCACAGACATGGTCTGGATTGCTGAAGGATCCTCTGCGTCTCTGGCTCCGTTTCAGGTGCCAATTCAGGCAAAAATTTGCACCTGAACCGGTGTACAGGGACGCACCTGACCCTCTGCTGTGAAACGTGGCACGTGTGAACCCACCTTTTACATGTCCAAGAATCAGCTCCCCCAACCCAAAATAAAGACAAGAGGTCAGATTATTTCTCTACATTCATTTCATTCACAATAAAAATCTCAAAAAGCCACAATTCAGCTTTTTAAGTGGGAAAACAAAAGACACACATTTCCTCCCACCCTCAGTTGTTACCAGCAGGCCCGCATGGCAGATGACTGTTCTGACCAGGGAGCTCTCAGTGGCAGTTACCGCTCCATTCTTCTGTAACAGGAGGCACCGTCATACAACCAAGAGATAAAGATTTGCCACTTCCGTCAATTATAAAAAAAAAAATCAATGCAGACACAAACCCCTTCACTGCATGTCTGCATTGCTGTGGTCCCTCAGCAGAGATTGACGTCTCACACCATTGTAGCACTGGAAATCATGCAGTAGGCATGTGTAAGGAGGTAGATGCCATACCTCGGAATAGGAAGGATTTTGTTATAATTGTGAAGCATGTTTAAGGCCTACACTAGTCCCAGTAGCCGGCGACAATGCCCAAGCTTGTGTGGAGAGGCAGTGCCGCCATCCATTTGGATATGCGCCAACACCAAAGCTTCCCCAGGGAGGGCTCCTGCAGCAGGAAGTTGGTGATGGAGTGTGGGTGGGTTGGCCATCAGAAGCCACTTCCCTGAATGGGTAGGTGATGACAAGGGCATACCATACCTTCCCTACCCTGTCCTTTGCAGTCAGCCAATCTAAACAGGGCTTTTCCAAACCATCCATACACGATTTTTTACAAAGTTAACACTTTGCCAAGTAAAAAAGGTTTTAAAAATAAAAAAAAAAAAGAAGAAGATTTTAGGAGAAGCAGCAGTGAAAGTAGATCAGGTTTCCAGCATTTGTGATACGTTTGGCGATACAGAAAGGCCACAATCTGTGCAATGCTCTGCAGCAGTAGTTTAAAAAAACATGTCTACAGTGGTTTCACCATCAGGAAAACAAAGCTCATCCTACAACCAAAGGGACCAGATCAAGTGTGGAAACTTCTGTCCTTCCTTCTATTGCACGGTTTAGGGAGCTTCTCGCCCAGAACAGACCTATCTGGTGTTCAGACATCTCCCAATACATGCTTGGCTTAGGTTACCAGCTCACCAAGTACTGGAGCATGCATGAAGACTACATTAGGAAATGAAAATTCACATATTTTGAGCCTTTGAAGGTTTATTCACACTAGCAATAGAGCTCCATTTCTCTTTCCCTCCACAGTTCCTACCCCCTTTAGCTGCAGAGGCTGTACACAGTGTTGTACCCCCATCACTTTGCAGTGCAAGCACCCCGCAAATGCAGTGCTCAAGGAGTTAAAGCACGTGCAGCACCTTCTCACTGCCTGCCTCTGAAGAATCCAAATGAATATTGCTCTTCAGAGACCAAAGCAAGTGTGAACAAGCCCATAAGTTTACCAGTCATTCCAGTACCAGGGCAGGGTCATCCAGTGCCCAGGACAAGGATCTGGAATAGAGTGCCCCTCACCCACTGTTAACATGCTTTAGAATGGCTGTACCACCCTGCACCTATTCCTTGCTTCACTGTGCCCGGGGCAGCTTCCCCTCCTGCCCACTCCTTGTCCCAGCCCTGAGTCATTCACACAGTGGTGGGGGGGGGGGTCACAGCCAAATCAACGCAAAGATCCAGCCTATCTATTCCCATGCAACTTATGATATCACATTGCATCCCCACATCAAGAGGCTTATGGTCTAGTGGGGTTGATTTACTAAAACTGGTGCAGCTCTGCACAGAAAGTTTCCAGTTTTTTTTTTTTTTGGGTAAAGCTTAATTGAACAAGCTGCAGTTAAAAGCCGATTGGCTACCATGCACCGCTGCACCAGATTTTGCACTCTAGTTTTAGTAAATCATCCCCAATAAGTCATTAATCTATTGGGAGCGTACTGCCTGGACAGTCATTTTGGAATATATAAAAAGTTATGACCAGTGCCTGAGGTTTTTACCGCATACTTAAAGTGTCAAAATCTTTTAGGTCACCTGAGCAGGACAAGATTCCAGCACCTGAAGTTGCTTTGCCTTATTTTTTTTTTAAAGACAGATAACAGTAGCAAGATCCCAGAGAAATAGACATCAGTGACAGGCTGAAGCCGTCATCTTTGACGTTATAACATGTCCTTGCATGGAGGGGCAATGACCAAAAGGGATTACGAATAGGCCCTACAGCAGTTTATTGTAACAAAATTCAGCAGGCTGCATAGTTCGGTATTCAGAACCTGAAGAAAAAAAAAAGTTCATGATTTAAAAATAAAAATTAAACTTCTCATTATAGAAAATGCTTCAGCAACCACAGCACTGCTGACACCTGCCCTAAACATGGTGGCTGTGTACTACTCTTGCATTGCATCATATAGCCAGAGGGAAAAAAAAAAAAAAAAAAAAAAAAAAAAAAAAAAAAAAAACACATATTAGACCAGTGGTCAAGTAAACAGGCTCTCACACTGAGGAACCCAAGTCCCAGAATGCCCTGCTGTGCAGCAAGAGCAATTGATAGCGACTGCACAGGGTGCTACACCTATACCAGAAACAACTTACAATAAAAAGAAAGCATTTCACATGATACACTGAGTGCTGCGTTTCGTGTTGGAGAGGCCTACAAAAGCATTGCTAATTGAGAAGGGGACTCATACCAGCTGCCACCCACAGACATAAGGGTTTTGTTATTATATTTGCCATTATGCGAAGATTGATGTGTAACCCTGAGAGAGCACTGGAGCACACAGTCACTTTGCTGCTGTAAGGCACCACCGTGAGATTCTATCTGCACCTCACTCAGTGGCTTAGGAGTTTAGACCCCCACGAAGCTTCCCACATCAAAAGGATTAAGGCAGAGAAGTGGCTCCTGTTACAGGGGCTCTTAGTCTCTTCCTCCTTCTGTCAGTGAGGTAATGTGAAGGTACAGAGCCCCCTCAGCATCTTATTAGGAGGGGGAGAAGGAGATGTCAGGAGTCCAAGAGGGAAGTCTGTGTCCGTGTGTCGGGGGATTGGGGAAGAGACGGAAGGTGATATTGGGGTCAATTTTTCTGCTTGTTCTTCGAGTTTCGAGGTGGAGTAACTGGGCGGGATTGGTTCACACCTCCATAAGCAAACAGTTTCTTGTCAGCAGGCTTTAGGATCTACAGAAAAAAGAAAAATCAGAGGATTACAAATTGAAATACCATATATAGGACTTGTGTTACATAAAAACGAAAATTTTCCTTCGAGCACGATTTGTTTTGGCCATGCAGAATAACCCCAGCCTGTATAAAGCCACCAAAAAACAAACATGCTCTTAGGTGGATTGGATCTAGTCTAAATTGGCTCCAGTATGTGTAGGTTTGCACGGATGCTCCTTGAGGGCAGGGACTGATGTGACTATACAGTATGTAATAAACTTGCAAAAAAGCTTTTTGGGACTTTATAGAGGTGCTCAATATAGATTAAATTCTGTACCAGTCTTCACACCCCTTATGCTTGAGAAAGGAGTGCCACTGTTCGTCCACCAATAGCGAGCCTGCTCTGAAACGCGTTGCATGCCGATGACATCAAAGCCTGGCGCCACACTTAGTTTTGCTGACCAAGCCTCATTTTGAACTTTGATCACACGGCCGTGTCCTTCCTTTACATCACGGAAACCAGATGAGTCTGAACAGCTACAGCGCTGCCAGCCATTCAGCTATCACATCCCATTCCCCTCATCCATCCACCCTGGAACCATTACCAAACGACAGATGGACTCACTTCTGCTGGATTTGGTATGAACTAATGTTGGGCTCCAGAAGTATTCTTTGCTGTGTTTTGTCACCCCTTTCCTGCTAGGAATTACTAGCGCCAGCTCTGATGGACTTTCTGCTATATGCAGTCCCACTCTTCTATCCAGCTGTGAATGTACACTCTACTCTGCATTTCTTCATGCGAGTGAACATCGCATTTTAATAGATTAATTTGATACTTTCTCAGAGGCGCTCCTTCTCCTTGTAATAACTTATCGGAAACCTGCTTCTGGCCTTATTGGTGGCTGCACTGACTCACCCATCTCCATATATGTACCTGAGAGTATTACAGATTTTTACATCTTTTTTACCCTGCCCTTGAACTATTAGGTACTATACCTAACCTATATACTGAGGTACCTGTGCACTGCGACTTGTTTTATGTCAAAATAGACAATGGTAGACCGTGTGGATAATTTACCTTTAAACATCTGCGATTTGTTTGCATCAAAAAAATTACAGTTTTCAGAAGATTAGTGGTCATCGTTTCCCCTGAAGAAACCCCAATTGGACGAAACATGTCAGAAATAGATATCTTTATTTGTGTATGATTGTAATATGGAATATTTTTAAATTGCAATTCAATAAAATGTGGATTTTAGGTTTATCAAGTCCACCATTGTCTATATTGAGCCACCTCTAAAGCAAGTCTCTGTTCTCAAGGGATGTGGTGCTATAAAAATTATGGTCACTCGCATTTATACAGTACTGTGCAAATTGTCAGCACTACATAATTATTCCAGCTGAGGAAGCTCTTTATAAACTTCTCCAGGCAAAACTAGCTACCAAAACCCATGTCTTGTGCTGTAAGACAGTGGCCTCATCAAAAATCGCATGTGTTAAAGATGAATTCCAGGCAGGATATATTTTTACATACTTACACTGATCCAGCTTGGACCTAGGTATCCATAATACAAAAAGGAGATTCAGTGCTACTACCCGTACACCAAACTATCAGCAGAGCCCACAGGTGCTTAATCCACAAACGTCTGATTGGTACCTGTGCCAAGCATCCAACCTCCTGTGTTCAGAACTACGCCTGGGACCTGTAAGCTAATGGAGATCACTGGAGTAGCAGTGTCAACATCAGCGATTTCCAAAATTCCAGACAAATAGGCCAAGGTGAACCAATGTAACCTACATGTGGAGACGTTGTACCCAAATAAATTTTGATCATTCTCCCCCCCCACAAATAGAGCTTTTTGGTGGTATCTGATTACCTCTACGGTTTTTATATTTTGCTATAAATATCCCAATTTTTTTCCTCAGTTTAGGCCAATATGTATTCTTCTACATTTATTTTTTTTAACCAAAAATAAACGCAATAAGCATATATTGATTGGATTCCGCAAAAGTTATAGCGTCTACAAAATAGGGGATTTATGGCATTTATTTATTTTACTAGTAATGGCAGCGATCTGCGATATTTGCAGCGACAGATTGGACACCACTCACATTTATACAGCGATCCCCGCTATAAATCTGCACCGATTACTGTATAAATGTGACTGTCAGGGAAGGGGTTAACACTAGGGGGCAATCAAGGGGTTAAATGCGTTCCCTAGGGAGTGATTCTAACTGTAGGGGGAGGAGACCGACTAGGGGAGGTGACCGATTGGTGTCCCTATGTACAAGGGACACACCATCTGTCTTCTCTCCCTGACAGGACGTGGATCTGTGTTTACAGATCCACGTCCCTGCTCTGCGACGAGAAATCGCGGGTGCCCGGCGGACATGCGCATCGGGTCCACAGTGATGCGGCGAGTGCGTGCCGTCGGCACGCGCTCTCTCCACACTGCAGGGAATCCCAGGACGTCTGCCCGGAGGGACGAAGGGTTCCTGCGGACATAATGACTATACGCCGGTGGGGAAGCGGTTAAATAGGTGGAGGGAGTCAGTGTGTGAATACACCGATTAGGAGGAGAGAGATTTTTGGAGCATCAGCACTTTTTGGATGAATTGTGTTTGCACTGGCATCTGCGTGGGGCACCATGCGAACTGGAATGGACAGTACACTTTGATTATATGAATCTTAATGCACGGGACACTTTGTTAAAAAGGACAAGTTTGCCTTCCATAACAGGTTACACCCGTATTCAGGGTGTAACATGTTGAGAACAAACTGGCCCCCGCACCTCTCCGATCCCTGGTCTGACAGCTAGCAGGGTTCTTCTCCCTCCCCACCAGGTGGCACAATAAAAAAAAAAAAAAAAAAAAAAAAAACCCACACGCATCGCACAAGGTCTGGCAGCCTGTAGTTTTTCAATTAGCTACTATAACGCTGAGGATCGCCATGGTAGTTCATTCATGCTTCCTGTCAGATTGCATCTGCCTACCCATATGGGAGCACAGATACTACAGATACTAGCTCTGCATGGAACCAGCGATCTGGTGGTGACCAGTACAATCCTTTGCAGGCTCCACAAAAAAAAAAAAGTGCATTTATAATTATTTTTATTTTTTTTTGCAAAAAGGTGAACTTCAATATATTACATTATGGAGCACTGGACACAGTTGGATAATTTTATGTACTTTTTTTAGTACATGGTATTTGAAATGGACACTTATTATACGAGGTTATCAGCACTGGACACCTTAAGAGTTGGGTGAATGCTTCATGTATTTTTTTAAAGCATGTTTTTTTTTTTATATGCTTGCACTTTTCTTTTAGGTTTTGGTTGGAGACATAAATTGGGAATTATATTTTTCGATCATTTGCACCATTAACATTGCAGTTCACGATATAGGGATTCCTAATAAGGACAGCGCATTCACCGGGTATAGTTTAAAAGGGTTGTAAAGGTTCATGCTTTTTTCACCTTAATGCATCCTATGCATGAAGGTGAAAAAAACATCTGATATTTGCCCCCCCCCCCCCCCAGTTTTACTAACCCGAGCTATGGAAAGTCCTGCGTCGCGAAAACGCTCTTCCTTTGCTCGGTCTTCTCGGTTCTTCATTGGATAGATTGATAGCAGCGCAGCCATTGGCTCGCGCTGCTGTCAATCAACTCCAATGACACGAGGGCCGGGGGTGGGGCCGAGTCCTGTCGGCGGCTATGGACACCGAATACAGGACTCTGGAGCGTGCCCACAAGGTAACCCCCTTGGAAGAGAGCTTCCCAGAGGGGGTTATCAGAAGCAGAAAAAGCTGCCGTGGGGCCCCAGAAGACGAGCTGCACAGTGTAGGCAAGTATGACTTTTTTTAATATTCAAAGCTTTAGTATCACTTTAAGTCTTGAAAGCTTTTTTGCTTGCAACTACAGCTTCCCCCCCCCCGCTAGATATTTGTGGGTATATTTACCTTGTTCACATGGCGCAGACTTAGTTCGCACCTAAAAATACACCATGCCTGAATTCATATTTGACTGCTGCTAAATTTGGCCTGGGCATAGATGAACCCAAGTCAGGTAAGGGTTAATCCAGTTGCCCCAAGTTTCAATAGATCTGCTCTCCATATTAAAAAATGAAAAAAAAAAAAAAATCACAGAAAGCACCAGAGCCAAAATGGATGACATAGGCAAGACAACGTCCAAGCCAGTATAGGAAATGTCCTTATAATAACCAGGAGATGTTTACATTGGACAAGCACGCAAGCTTGTGTAGACAGGCAGATGTGGCAAGCTTTGACAAGCAGTCAGTGCACTTCTGCATTGCTACAGACTTGTATGGGGAGAAAAAAAAAAAACAAACAGTTTTGAAAAAGGCTGCAATTGTGTGGCAAAGGACTGACCTGGAAAGAGCACATTAGGCTTTCATCCACACTCATCATGGAGCCGGCGTTGTCAAATTCCCCGCAGTAATTGGGTGCAGAGAACAGAGTCACCAGCTGTCGTTTTGCAAAGAACTCATAACCGTCTTCCACCACCTGTAGGGAGAGCAGTAGGGGGGGGGGGGGTCAGTGAGAAGTAGGAGGTGCAAACTAGAATTACTTCCAGCAAGATATTCATCTTCCGAAGTTTAAAAATAAAGCGCGATTGCTATTCAGATAGCAGGAATTTTCTCCATACCTGATGCGCTCGGCAAATAAGATCCAGGTCATGTTTGTGAAGGAATTTTGCTACAACGTCAGCCCCAAAAGTGAAAGACACGCCCCTGTCGTTTTCTCCCCAACCGAGCACATCCTTGTCTGGATCGGACCACAAGAGGTCACACAGGAGACCCTGGTCTGGTACATCTGTGGGACGCAGTATCCTTCTGACTTGTTCCATAGACTGCAAGTCGGGGGAGAGGCCTGGAAGACAAATAAATGCAGATGGGCGACAACGCAAAAAAAGTTCACACACTGAAGTCTGTACAACCTTCAGCTAGCAGTGCATACTATGACCGGGGGGGGACGACGACAGGCCAATGTCACCAAACAGGAAGCATCTTCACAACGACCCCCCTTTTTTTTTTTTTTTTTTTAAGTCCTTAAGGTTTTTAATACAATACATGTTATACTTCCCAGCTCTGCGTAATGGTTTTGCATAGAGCAGCCCCAATCCTCATCGGGTGCCCCCACGAAAAGCCACGTTCCCTGGGGGCACCCATGCAGGCTCATTTCAGAGTCTCGCTGCTGCGTCCATTGACACACAGACAGCAGGACTCTGCCCATCCTCGCGTCATTGGATTTGACAGCAGCGGGAGCCAATTGCTCCCACCATCAATCTGTCCAATGAGAAAAAGACAGCAGCGGGAGCCGCTGGGGTCGTGCTGATCGGATCTAGCTCAGGTAGGGAAAAGGGCATGTATTAAGGTAAAAAATAAAAAAATCTTAAGGCTTTAGAACAAGGATATGCAATTAGCGGACCTCCAGCTGTTGCCAAACTAAAAGTCCCATCATGCCTCTGGGTGTCATGCTTAATGCTGTCAGAGTCTCGCTATGCCTCATAGGACTTGTAGTTTGGCAACAGCTGGAGGTCCGCTAATTGCATATCCCTGCTTTAGAACCACTTTAAAAAAGGCGCACACACACACACACACACACACACACACACACACACACACCAGACTACACTGCCAGTACATCCAGGAGGAGCATCAGAAATATGTGTCACATGTAAAAAAGGTATCCCTAGGCACATTTAGCACTTTAGCGTTATTTCAATAGTCAGCATATATTATTCCAGCCAATTATATGAATGCCCAAGCACTTGATGCACCTGTCTTTCTCTGCTAAAACACTGCTGCCAGTGTCCTGTGTGCATGAGGCCCAAGTGTTACTGCAACAGAGAAGAATCATCTCTCTGCCCTGCCAGACAAAGCTGTGTACTTCTCAGAACTGGATGTACATAAAACACAAATCTTGACAAGTAAAAATTCCCTACTTGTATTTAGTCTCCGCATTTACCAGTTTGCCTGGAGTTCAGCTTTGAGATGTGACATTTTAGTGACTAAAGCTACATATGCTTTTAAAAACAAAAAAACAAAAAAAAAAAAACCAAACAAACTGGAAAACTTGCAGGCCACAGACCATATCAGTAAATCATAAAATACATTCAATACTCCATGCACGCTCTATGTGAAAGCGATGACAGATAGATACAGGAGAGTCGCCAGTTAGTCATTTTCCTGCACACAGGATGTAACGTTTAGACCTGTGCTATCCTGGATATTGTCACAGCTTCAATTGTGTGGGAAATATTTCAGATGTACACCAGAGGCAATACATGGAGTTTCTGGTAATGTCTGAGAAGGAGAGACTGCAGACACCCAAGAGCCTCAAGGTCTGATGTGTCATTTCTTTACAGTAGATCTAGCAATGTACAAGAAATAACATGACTGGGAACACTACTCATGTATTTGAATTTTGGACTAATCTATGGAGGTTTAGCTGCTTTATTTACCCTCATTGCAGATATCAGTTATAACTTGAGCACTTTAACCACCTCAGTCCCAGAGCCATGGAGCGCGCGCACACACACACACACACACACACGGTTCTAATTTCGAAAGCATTCTCTTTCGAAAACCATATCCAAGTTTTCGTACAAATAATCGCACCGTTCGTGGGCTGCAGCAACAGCCAATTTTCGTGCGGCAATTTGAGGAATCGGACATGTTGGAGAGTATAGCACCAAGTCAATTAAACTCTGGGTTGATATGGTCAGTAAGTAGCAGAGTGGATTGTTAATCAGTTTCAGCTGCTTTGGTGTTAAATTAACAGGTGCACTAGATGGGCAACAATGAGACAACCTCCAAAAACAGAAATGGTTTTACAGGTGGAGGCTACTGACATTTATTTTTTCCCCCCCCTACTCATCTTTTCTGACCGTTTTCCACAAGTTTTGCATTTGGCTAGGGTCAGTTTCACCACTGGCAGCGTGAGGAAATGCTTGGACCCTATAAAGGTTGCACAGGCAGACCAACTCCTCCAGGATGGCACATCAATACGTGTCATTGCCAGAAGGTTTGCCGCGTCTCCCAGCACAGTCTCAAGAGCATGGAGGAGATTCCAGGAGACAGGCAGTTACTCTAGGAGAGCTGGACAGGACCAAAAAGAAGGCCCTTAACTCAGCAGGACAGGCATCTCCTTTGTGGAAGGAAGAACAGGAAGAGCACTGCCAGAGCCCTACAAAATGACCTCCAGCAGGCCACTGGTGTGAATGTCAATCAGAAACAGGACACCATGAGGGTGGCCTGAGGGTCAAACGTCCTCTAGTGGGCTCTGTGCTCACTGCCCAGCACCATGAAGGGGTGCAGGAGCACATCTTCATTGGAGTCAGAGCATAAATGCCATGATCCCACCATAGAATTAAGGCTCCCCAGGTATCACTGAAGAGAATCAAGGTGTATTAGGATTTGCATTTACGCCATTTAGAACCAGGGTTCCCAAGGCTGGCCATAGATAGTTTTTATTGAGCAATCCTCCTCCCCTGCTGTAAGACTGTATTCTGACAGCCAGGTATCCACTGTCAGAATACACTGATCAGAAAAAATATATACAAGTTTTCCCTACATTCCCGCTAGACTTCTGTTGAGCTAGTAAAGCCTTACTTAAATCAAAATCCAGTCGGTCCGTGCGGAACCAGACAAATTTTAATCCAGTTTAAAGGGGCTGCAAAAGATTTTTTTTTGCACAGAGTGGCCCTCGAACCTCCTCTTCTGGTATCCCCAAGTGGCACTCCTGGCTGCTCTTTGCATCGAGTGCCCCCTCAGACCCACATGCCAAGGGATCACCCATGTGGGCACGCTCCCAAGTCCTGCTGCCGCATCCATTGACAGACAAAACTCCCCCCAGCATCACTGGATTTGATTGACAGCAGCGGGAGCCAATGGCTGCTGCAGCCGCCATCAATCCATTTCAACGAGGACCCGAGACAGCAGCTGGAGCTGCTGTGCTCATTCCTGGAAAGATAGGGTTCAGGTAAGTAAAAAGGGAGGCTGCTGCACCAAGGTTTTTTTACCCCAACGCATCAAGGTGAAAAACAGAGGGTCTATAACCCCCTTTAGAGGTTGTGTACACACACACACACACGATATTAAAAAAAAAAAAAAAAAAGGCATAATGACCTAGTTATGAAATACTTACCTTAGAATGAAGCTCTCTCAAAAAGGTGCCTGCACACCGCTGAGATTTTCCCCTGGTGGTTCTTCCGGGTTAGCAGGCTCGACACGGTGTCCTGAAGAAACGGCAGGGGCAGCCGTTTCTTCAGAGCTCATGCGCCAATGGAGCAAGTGTATATAGTAAATATCTCCTAAACGGTGCAAGTTTAGGAGATATTTACAGTAACTACAGGCAAGCCTTATTATAGGCACAATTAAAAAGGAAGACTTTACTTCCCCTTTAAAAAAGGAGAAGTCCAGCCAAAGCTTGTTTAGCTGTACTTCTATGGATCACAGAAGTGCTATTAGTTTTGCACTCCTGTGACCCGTTTTCAGCAGAGAGAAGACTGAAGTCCGCTCTCTGCCGACGTCACCGATTTCAGTCCAGGCACTGCGTCACCCCGACCAGGGAGTCTGGATCAGCCAGGTGTCTGGACTGACACCAATCTCAACCTCTCAGCGAGCTGCTGAAGGCCTGAGACGGCAGCTCCCCGCCCCTCCACAGCTCCAATGAGCGAGGGCGCAGAGAGCTGTGACCGACAGTATACAGCTCTGAAAAACGAGCGATCGGCAGGGTTTGTTCGCTCAGTTCTCAGTGTAGAGGAGTCGGGAGACAGATGCAGTGTCGGACTGATGCTGCATCAACCTAGGTTAGTGTGACCGGGGAGAAAAATAAAAAATGTACTTCTCTTTTAAGGCTGAACTCACAATGCAACGAAGACCAGCAGAAGCAATTCACCACACAGCTTTGTATAAACTGTATTTGAAGTGTACACTTGATTCACAGTAATGTGCAGCAGTGCTATACGCTGCTGCAAGTCTACATTTTATCGCGGTGCTAAGCTGCGTTGCAGTGTGAATGGGGCACACAAGAAACACTTGTTTCCTGTGGTGGCAGACGTTTTACCATGCGGTAAGCCACATAGTGTGAGTTAACCTTAAAGCTTTTTAAATTTGTCCTTTCATGCTGCAGTTCAATCTTCCATATGCACAATACTCTGGTGTATCATTGGGCAAGAGGTTTTACATGTCTAATCTATCGAGTAGTTTCTTTTTTATATAACCATTATTTAATTTCAAATATTTTAAATCCAAGTACCCTGTGGTGTGCACTGGCTGGTAAACATCCTGCATGCTCGAACACTAGTCAGAAACTATTGTTTACACCTAAACAGCCTCTCAGAACTGCATTCCAAAAGCTACAGAACCAACAACTCACCTCCATGACAGCAGAAGATCTTCTCATCTACAATAGCAGCAACAGGTAAGCAGTTAAAACAATCTGTAAACGTCTTCCACAACTTGATGTTATACCGTCTTTTACCTAAATGCAAAGAAATAAAAACCAGTCGAGTCACTCTGGCAGATATAAAAAAATAAAAAAAAAAAGCCAAAAACGATTGGAAAAAACAAACAGACGGCCAAACCCATTGATCTTTAAAATGTATAAAGAGTCATCTGTAGCCAAAAGCTCACCGATCACCCTTATAAATGCAGCCAAATATAAAAAAGGGAGATTGCAGCTGTATTTATCAATTAAAGAGGAGGTCCACACAAAAAGTAAAGCTCTGCTTTTTGGAACCCTCCGGTGTCACATTTGGCACCTTTCGGGGGGGGCAGGAGACAGCGGGGACCCGTGAGGACGCGCCACGCTACTGGCGCATGCGCAGTAGGGAAACAGACAGTGAAGCCGCAACGCTTCACTTCCCGAGTCCCTCACAGAGGATGGCGGTGGGGCAGCCGAGAGATTGGTCGGCTTAGGCTGCCGGCACCCTGGACAGGCAAGTGTATTTGTAGCTGCTGGCTAATATTTTTTTCTCATCGGACCTCTGCTTTAATGTTGAAATGCAAGCAGTGAAGTAGCGGAATTTTATTTGGCATCAGCCCTCCTGCAATCTACAGAGCTCAGATTGGCAAAGAAGCAGTACAAGGAGCCCATCAGTTGTACAGCAGTGCTTGTGGGATTATGCATGCGTTACTTAGAGCTAAATTCCAGATATGGCAATTTATACTAGCCCAGCTTAGACCAAATTATGTGCCATACCCCGTGGATGATACTACTACCACCACCGCCACTGCTGTCTGGGTTCCGTGCAGAGTAGTTTCCCTGATGCTAGGTGTACCTAGGAGCTTGTTTGCTCAGCACAGATGCCGTTCGGGGAACACTTTGCCTTTTCTCTGATTGGGCAGAGTGAAAATCATGATGCCATTGCCCCGCCTCTCCACCTTATTTAACCAAAGACTGCTTTGCATTCATCGAGAAAATGCAAAGTGTTCCTGAAGGACACCCGTGCTGAGCAAACAAGCTCCTGTGTTCAGTAAGCAGCAGGGAAGCCACATGGCATGGGAACCAGAAGCTAATGGAGATCACGTAGTAGCTGTGGTCATTAGTGGTTTCCAGCTTCTAGGGTTCCCACAGGGATTGTATATGCATATTTAACATGGTCCAAGCGGGACTATAGTAATTAAGTAAAACTACCATAGCTGGAATTTTGTTAGCTTCCATTTACTTTGCAGATGAAAGAAATTATATAAAAACGACAAACACTTTTCAGAAAAAAAAAAAAAAAAAACGGGGGGGGGGGGGGGAAGCTAAACTCCACAGCAGCCCAGTGGTGAATGGTTCCTTGCCGCCCTCGAGTTAGGAACAGGGCTATTGCCCCTGCTATGGTCTTGAGGACATTAAACTACTAAAAACGCAGGGTTGGTCTAGCTGTGGAGGAATGAAAGATTGGGAACACACAGCAATTTTTTTATCTGCCTGGAGCTGGCCTTTAAGCCTTGAACTCATCAAAAAATAAAGAACCCTCTTTGGTTGGGGTTCCCTACTTACATTCGTCATAGAATCCATAGATTCGGTTGATGCTGGCACACTCGTGATTCCCACGTAGCAAGAAGAAGTTTTCTGGGTATTTAATCTTGTATGCCAATAACAGGCAAATAGTTTCCAGAGACTGCTTGCCACGATCAACGTAGTCACCCAAGAACAAGTAGTTACTCTCTGGGGGAAATCCACCATATTCAAACAATCTTAACAGATCGTAATACTGTCCGTGTACATCACCTGGGGAAGATGAGAACAAACATCAATTCCAACTCACACAAGTCTGAATACCACTCATCTTGCACTAGAACACTTTAAATAAATCAGATTTAAAAAAAATAAATAAATAAATATAGATACACTTTAAAGTAGAACTATAGGCAAAAAAAAAAAAAAAAAAAACCCAAAAAAAAAAAACTTCAATTTTGGAGAGTAGAGGAGGGATATAACCCCTGTCAGGTCCCCCCCCCCCCCCCTTACCATCTGTGTCCCAATTGCAGGAATTTCCCTTCATTTCCTGCCCAATAGCCAAAACAGAAAGGGAAAGGAAAAGAGTGAACCTTCTAAATGGGTACACAGACAGCAAAAAAATAAAAAAAAAAAGTCAGGTGTTCAAACCTCTACCGTTTGCAAACAAATGTTTTGCTTTTAGTTATACTTTAAGGAGAACTTCAAAAAAAAAAAAAAAAAAAAAAAAATCAAATAAAAGCACCCCCCCACCCCATTTGGAGCATGAAAAAGCATTGCACCTGCAATCAGAAAATGTGTACATCAGTCTCCTGCTGGCCATAAATGTAAGCCGTTACCCATACTTTTGATATGGGCAGGCAGTCAAGATCGAAGTAACTGAGGATGCTCACCAGCGCCCTCGTAGTTCATTGATTACAAGCTGTCAGTCGCAAAGGTTGTCAGTACTTGTAATCTATTCATTCACATAACTCAGAAGTTATGATGCACGCTTTTCAAATTGTGACAGCGGGTGTGGGGGAGAAGATCTGGCATGGGGTGATGGAATTGATAGCTGCAGGAACATGTTACTTTTGCCCTACAAATGGGTGCAACATATAACCTGTTCCTGAAGGTGAACCTATTTTTTCACAGTTATTGGCTACTAGCTCCCAAAACCTACAGCAATCTGACCACTCAATAGGATAGGATGCAGCCATGTTAAGATATGATGGGGTTGATTTCGTAAAAGAGGAGAGGGCAAAATCTGGTGCAGCTCTGCATAGAAACCAATCAGCTTCCAGATTTTTTTTTTATGTCAAAGCTTAAGTGAACAAGTTAGAAGTCAATTGGCCACCATGTACAGCTGCACTAAATTTTGCCCTATGAGTTTTAGTAAATCAACCTCACCGTGTGGGGATTCAGGCCTGAGACACATCCAAAGTTTCTCCCATTTCCACACAGCTCACAATCTAGCCCAGTCACCCATGGAAGAGAGGAGAACAGGTTTACCTAATCAGAGCAATGTGATCAGTTGCACAAGACAGAGGCACCAACATTAAGCCGAGTTCTCCACCTCTCACACTCACCACAGATCTTCAGTGGGGCCTCCAGCTCCAGAAGGATGGGTTGACTCAGGAAGATCTCACGAGACTTCAGACACAACCCTCTGATCTCATTCTCCGACAGCTGGACGTTCTTCCCTGGACGGCATCCTTTTACTGGAAGACAAAATAAAAATAATAATAATAATAATAATAATAATAATAATAATAATAATAATAATAATAATAATAATAATAATAATAATAATAATAGGTACAGAGATCAATATCCACATACAAAGTTCAATACCTCAGTTCCCTACTTCAAAATCCAAAAGTGTCCGGGCTAAACTTGCCATTGCAAAAGGCAGATATCTTCTGCAATGCAAACCTCATGCCTGTCAGCTTGGCAAGTATATGAATTCCGCCATTAAGTCATGGGGAAGCCTCAGTGGAACATACAATGGGTGAGTGAAATCCAGCATACAAATGAATGACAGATGGAAGCTTGCATCTTGTCAGTGATCAACAATCATTACCTTGGCAGCTTGATGTTTTAATCAAAAACATGGTGGGTATGTATATATACACACACACACACACACACACACACACACACAATAATAATAAGATACTGACCGTGATTCCTATTACCTCAACCGAAATGAACATTTCAACTCAACATTCCTAGGCTTTTTCTTCTGAACAAAAATGTTCTTTATCATGATAGGCAGCAGTAAAATAAAAACGCATATTTGTAACAAGATACAACGTAACAATTCTAAAAAGAACACTAGGAGGCAAATTAGATGCATAAAAAGCATTGTTACCTTTGCCAAGTCAGACTAGCATTCTATGGAATGGTTCGCTCTCTCGTTTCAAAGTCATTAGGTACTTCTTAGGCTCCTCATCACCATATAGCTACATTTTACTAGTGCCCAACACACACTGCAGCCGGTTGGTCACAAAAGGCGATATAAAAAAAAAAAAAAAGGACTAGAAAATCTTTGATCACCTCTATGGTCTTGGAGGACCGAAGCAAAGTCATGTCACTTCCAGTCCAGGGAGGAAGTAAACAATTTTTACATCACATCAGGTATTTACTCGGCGTAACAGCTTTCATATAAAAAAAAATGAAATAAAAAGTTATTCATCTCTATATCACCCCCATTAAAATGTAAGTTTTTACGAAAAACTTGCATTTGAAAATGATTGCCATTTTATTCTTTAGGGTCTGAGGGGTATTTGAAGAAAAAAAAAAAAAAATTAAGTTTGGGGGTTAAAGGTAATTTTCTAGCAAACAACTGATCTAGCCCCTGTTCACATCGGTTTAATTTGACATGTCACATGGCAGCCCATTGCCAGCAAGGGTACCTTCCGAAACGCTCCACCCATTCCCAAAAGCAGTTCCTGCACTACTTTTGGGGGTGCTTTCAATAGACATCTGTGCATAAACCCACACAGGAGGTCTTTCAAATCACCCCCCCCGAACATGCACTGAAATGTGGGTTCAGCTGAACAAACATGATTTTAAACCTGCATTCAGTGTGAATGAGGCCTAAAAAGTGGTTAAATAAAATGCGTCATAATGGAAAACAGTCACTGCAGGCAGACCTCTCACAAACCCAGAACTGTGGCAACAAGCGCTTTAATTCCATTTACAGGGATGTTATTGTTGATTTAACAGGCTGAAGTCATTTCCTCCAGCTATGTACAGCATCTGATCCCATCATGAAGCACAAGATAATCTGGGTGATCAACAATCCAGTAAAAAAACAAACGAGAATATGGGACATATTAATAAAAAGCAGATCTAGCAACATTATTCCTGCAGAATCAAAATAGTTGGTGAATATGTAGCTGAAGCAGACAAAATTCTGAGAGTCGGAAAATGGATCTTTTTTTTTTTTTTGGGGAAACAAAAATGATAAAAATACTGAAGAAAAAACGTCACACAGTATACCGTATTTTACACAAACACTTTCAGTACAGGGGGTCCTGCTTGTTAAAGCCAAGTTCCTCCCAGATTTCTTCTTTTTTTTAAGCAATCCGTTTTTTTACACTATATTAAAACATTAAATACATGCCATTTAACCACTCAATTCCCGTTTTTTAAACTGGCTAGCTGTTTATTCCTGATGTGCAGAGCGCTTCCATCGCTAATGTGGGCATGTGAAGCCCACTAGCAGTCTCTTCCGGCATATGGTGATGCCAATCAGAATATGCAACCGAAGAGACCTTGGGTCGCGGCCATCTTGGTACACCCGCACATGTCCACAGTAAGCCTAGAGTTAGAAGTCGGCAACGGACATCTTTATACACCCACGGAGTCTTGCTTTTAAACAGTTATTTTTAAAAGTAAACTCAGTTTATACACACACACACACACACACACACACACACACACACACACACACACACACACACACTATATAAGCCAAGTATACTGTTAAAAAATAAATAAACTGAAAAGCAAGACTCCGGTGGGTGTACCAAGATGG
This sequence comes from Rana muscosa, assembly GCA_029206835.1. Taxonomy (NCBI): domain Eukaryota; kingdom Metazoa; phylum Chordata; class Amphibia; order Anura; family Ranidae; genus Rana; species Rana muscosa. Next base: position 160,646,992 of record CM055127.1, on the reverse strand, counting down.
CTACGATGAAACGTCACTCCGGTTGCATATTCCGATCGGTAGTGTTTGAGCGCGTCGTTTCCGGGTTCTAAATATCGGCGTGCTTGGCGCTGCCCACTGACTCCTGGGAAAGGATGACACATCTCCCAGGAGCACAGGTGCCGAGGGAAATTACGTCAATCGCCACGGACCGGAAGTGGCAGAATAGAAGGGACCCCATAGCAACAGCAGTTAGAGCGAGCAAACCCCCCCCCCCCCATATGTTGTTGCTGAAGGAGAATGCTGTGGATTTATGTAAAGTTCATTTTATGGGTGGAACTTCACTTTAAATGGAAAAAGGAAAAAAAATGTGTGCAATTTTTTCTCTTTCTTCTTACGGAAACCATGCATGAGAGACAGGGAAAGAGAAAGGTGTAAACAAGTGAAGATCAAATCCTACCCTACCCTCCAGGTACTCATTACAAAAAAAAAAAAGTGAGAAATGTATTTTAGTATAATGGATCTAATCCGGGGGGGGGGGGGGGGCTGTCAAAGCCATCAGGACCACCTCCCTGCCCAGGCCCAACCTAAACCCACAAGCCCAGTCCTGACTGTCAGGAGTGGAACAATACAGGTGCACTTTGATAGCACATGGCCGTGACCAGAAAAAGCAAACAAACCAGTATAACCGCAGGCACACCAGCCTGACAACCCAGGCAACTGCAAACACCAACAGCCAGGCAGAGATCAGAGCAAACACATTAATGGGCAGATCAGTGACATCAGAGATTTACAAGCGTGTAGAAGGAGGTGTGGAGATTATCAGGCACAGCTTACAAAAGGTGGCGGTCTGATAGGAAAGGTTTGTGAAGAACATCGGCTGATGTAATGGAGCGCAGTGCCTTGCTACAGAGCTGAAGGTCATTGTATACATTCAATTACCCTGAACCGTTTATTTAGGCCAATATTACCAGAAGCCATCCAATTAACCACGAGGACCTGAAACACTATTCAACACCAAGGCTGGCCATACATTACACAATTTTCCCTTAGATTTACCTAAACCATAAAAAAGGTCACACCTACACACTTTCAATTTGTATGCAATCAGGTAGGCCCGTGCACTACACAGTTGAAAGTAAACGATTTCATTTTCATTAAAAGTTTAATAATCACAATGTTTCCAACCAAAAAAGAGCTCACTGACACCAAGGACATAATGTACTCCGTGACACCTGCTTGATAAGCCCCCCGAAGGATACATAATAAAGCAGTGTTTCTCAACTCCAGTCCTCAAGGCGCCCCAACAGGTCATGTTTTCCCTCAGATTAAACAGCTGTGGTAATTACTAAGGTGGTGAAACTGATCAAATCACCTGTGCAAAATAATGGACAGCCTGAAAACATGACCTGTTGGGGCGCCTTGAGGACTGGAGTTGAGAAACACTGTAATAAAGGAACACGGTACCGTGTCAAAGAACTAGGCATGACTGAGCCTCTGCAAGAACCTGAAAATTCAGCCTTGCATTTCAAGGCCCCTTTCACACGGAGCCGATCCGTTTTGATGAACTCCACTAGCTCAGCTGAGATCGCTCTGTTGACCCACCGCCAAGCCGGCAGATGACAGGTCCGTCTCCGCTCACTGTGCAGGGATGGACCTGTCAGAGCCCTGCTCTCCTCTATGGGGAGATGAAATTGGATGAAAACTGACAGCCTGTCAGTTTTAATCCAATCTGCTGGATGGATGGCGAACGCATCGCTGTCCGTTTTGAGTGGATCTTGTCGGATGGGACGGCAGGCGGGTGTCAGAGGACACATCTCCGCTGATATCTGCCTGCCCATAGAAAGTCGATGGGTGGCCCGTTCAGATCTGCCTGGAAAAAACAGACAGGCGGATTAAAAAAAAAAACAAAAAACACACCACATACACGTATGCAGGTAACAAAATATGCATCGATTTTTGTAAGGTAAAATATTGCTAATTATGGGTGTAAAGCCACAGTCCTGCAGACTGTGTATATTGGTCTGGCCATACCTCTGATACAGCCAGTCAGTTACCAGTTGTGACAGGAAGACTTAAAATATATGTTACCAAACCCAGGACCCTGCATTCAGTATATCAGGTCTCCCACAATACATGGAAATGCAATTTTTGTAAAAATAAAACTGCCAATAATTTTCTCATTAGCAGTCTTGCGACTTCTATCAGTGTCTGGTTAAAGCTTGTAAGAGGAGTTTTCATTCTCCCCTGATTGCTTTATGAGGCTGCAGAACCCCTGCAGTTGATTTAGTACAACTGGAGAGTACAAAATCTGGTGCAGCCATTAAATTCTTAAAAAAAAAAAAAAAAAAAAAAAAAAAGATTGCCAACTCTGGTTTATATGCAGAGCTGTACCACTCCGTTGTAGTAAATCAACCTTTAGGCCTCATGCCCACTGGCGTTTTTACAGCTGCGTTTTTAGCAGCTTAAAAACGCCTGTCCATGTTATTGTAAATATTAATTTATTTAAATAAAAAAACGTCGGAGCTAAAACCGCAACCGCCCGTTAGTGTGCGTTTGATGCTCGCGGTTTTTTCTGCCCAATTCTGATGCTGAGGAACGCACTGGTCCTGTTTTTTTTTTACAGCTTAAAAACGCCTATGCTATTTGCAGCTCAAAAACGTCTAGGTGGGCATGAAGCTATAGACTAACATGGACAGGCGTTTTTAAGCTGTAAAAAACGCTCAAAAAAACACGGCTGTAAAAACGTCCGTGGGCATGAGGCCTAACGATTACATCTTAGGCCTCATGTACACTCCTGCTGGTAAACGGACGTTTAGGAGCACTTGGGCATTTTTTTCAACTGCTCCTGAATTCTCCATGTTATCTTATCAGTACATGTACACAGGATCCCCGATCTCTCCTCTGTGTTATCTTATCAGTACATGTACACAGGATCCCCGATCTCTCCTCTGTGTTATCTTATCAGTACATGTACACAGGGTCCCCGATCTCTCCTCTGTGTTATCTTATCAGTACATGTACACAGGATCCCCGATCTCTCCTCTGTGTTATCTTATCAGTACATGTACACAGGGTCCCCGATCTCTCCTCTGTTATCTTATCAGTACATGTACACAGGGTCCCCGATCTCTCCTCTGTTATCTTATCAGTACATGTACACAGGATCCCCGATCTCTCCTCTATGTTATCTTATCAGTACATGTACACAGGATCCCCGATCTCTCCTCTATGTTATCTTATCAGTACATGTACACAGGATCCCCGATCTCTCCTCTGTTATCTTATCAGTACATGTACACAGGATCCCCGATCTCTCCTCTATGTTATCTTATCAGTACATGTACACAGGATCCCCGATCTCTCTATGTTATCTTATCAGTACATGTACACAGGATCCCCGATCTCTCCTCTATGTTATCTTATCAGTACATGTACACAGGATCCCCGATCTCTCCTCTATGTTATCTTATCAGTACATGTACACAGGATCCCCGATCTCTCCTATGTTATCTTATCAGTACATGTACACAGGATCCCCGATCTCTCCTCTGTTATCTTATCAGTACATGTACACAGGATCCCCGATCTCTCCTCTATGTTATCTTATCAGTACATGTACACAGGGTCCCCGATCTCTCCTATGTTATCTTATCAGTACATGTACACAGGATCCCCGATCTCTCCTCTGTTATCTTATCAGTACATGTACACAGGGTCCCCGATCTCTCCTATGTTATCTTATCAGTACATGTACACAGGATTCCCAATCTCTCCTCTATGTTATCTTATCAGTACATGTACACAGGATCCCCGATCTCTCCTATGTTATCTTATCAGTACATGTACACAGGATCCCCGATCTCTCCTCTGTTATCTTATCAGTACATGTACACAGGATCCCCGATCTCTCCTCTGTGTTATCTTATCAGTACATGTACACAGGATCCCCGATCTCTCCTCTGTGTTATCTTATCAGTACATGTACACAGGATCCCCGATCTCTCCTCTGTGTTATCTTATCAGTACATGTACACAGGGTCATTTATAGGCAGTTGAGTTTAGAGGCTTATTTGGAAACCACCCCCCCCAAAAAAAAGTGCAGAGGCCTTTCAAGCGCTAAACGCAGTAACTCTCGTTTAGCCGCGTTTCGTTTGAAGCGTTTTTATTATGGAAAAACTCCTGCAACGCACACGCAGCAAAATTTACGTTTTAAACGTGGGTTACTATCTGTCAAGTTAAATCATACAGTAGAGGTTGTAAAAACATCCCGTGTACATGAAGCCTTTGGGTCTTAAGGTAGGTCGTTAAAATCCGAACACAAAACATAAAAACAAATAAACTTCAGCTTTAAAACGTATCACACGCCTGGAGCCGCATGTTCACACTCCATCAGCCGTTCTCTATTGGAGGTCAGCCAACACATAACCAAAGCTATTAAAAAAAAAAAAAAAAAAAAAAAAAGGATCTCCAGCCAAAATTGTGTTTGCTTTGGATACAGTTGAGAAAACTCAGGATCTTTGTCCAGTTTTTCCCCATAAAACTCCACTGGGAGATGATGGCTTTGCCTTGCTCTGCACATACAATCTCTAACAGACGGACAACGGAAAAAAATCAAATATTTATTCATTATCGGGTAAATCTCTATATCTTTAGCACTTTACTGCTGTCCATGCTTTCATTTCCCCGCCAGCATACTGTCCAAGCGTCACAGGAAGCAATAGAAAACCCGACACAGGAAAGTGTGCCCAGTCCAAATCTCTAAATGTTCTGGCTGGCATCGCACGAACGTTCAAATATCAGGTTGTATCATTGGCCTGCTAAACCAATCGTCAACACTGAAAGTGGTTGTAAACCCTTACAGACCACTTCTACCTACAGGTAAGCCTAGATTAAGGCTTGCCTGTAGGTGCAACAAATATTTCCTAAACCTACACGGTTTAGGAGATATTTGCAAAAAAGACAGCACCGATGTCTACGGCGCATGCACGCCATAGGCAAGCGCACCGTTTTGTGAATGGGGGTCATGCTGCCAATGGCAGCTCCCACGTGCATGTGCGGGAGTGTTGTCACGCGACTCCGGCCAGTCAGAGCAGGAGTTCGTAGCCCCCGGAAGAGGGGTAAAGATGGACGCTCGCTACTAGCGGGGAAGACGGGGGACATAGAATCTTGCATATTTTGCCCTCTTTCTCCAGATATTAATCCTATACACAGGTCACCTGACCTTTAAAGTGCCTCCACCGAAAGGGTGACAGACATTGCTAGATCACCGCTATACGGGCCATTAGGAACAAACAGTACGAGCAACAATAAAAAGGCTAAAATTACAGAAACCTTCCACAGATGATTAGTGAAGTCAAAGCACAAATTACAGGCCAGCTCAGAACACATAATGAGTGTTTTTCTGCACTTCAGTCTTCCACATTCCAGGGGGCCGTACAGTACAGGCTTGGAACCAGAACAAGCATGCGATAAGAAGGAAGTTGGAGATCAAAGAGATAAAGGATTGGACAAATTCCAAGAGGAAGAAAAAAGGGGCTTAAAATATTAACTGAATTTTAAAGTGTTACTAAACCCAGGACCCAGCATTCACTATATCTGGTCTCGCGCAGTACACAGAAATGCAATTGTAGTAAATATAAAATGGCCAAATACCTTTTCTTAGCAGTCGTGCGACTTTTCAGTGTCATGTGAAAGCTTGTGGGAGGCGTTTTCATTCTCCGACTGTCCTATGAGATCACATGAACCCCGACCCTGCCTTTGGCCCTGTGCCAATTACATGCACCCTCCCAAGGAGAAGGGGGGGGGGGGGGACTTTAAAAAAAAAAAAAAAAAACACAACTCTAGCGGTACACACCAATTCACATAGAGTTTTTTGGGATGGACACCGCGCCGGTCCTGAGGAGCTGTGGGCAGGAGCTTTTAGGCGAGGCCA